>JAYRBW010042048.1:0-11621 GCA_036023295.1 Invenusta paracnida
CTCATTAATGCTTATTTATTCTAGTTCATTAATATATTAGATAATTTCACTAAATTCCAGAGCAATAATGCCATACTTTTAAAAACACTATCTATAAATTCTTTTTACCATATTACAGACTTTGTTATTGATTTTATTTACACTTTTTATTCATTATGTAATAATACCTTTGTAACAGATGAATGCAGATTTCTAAACGATAAAATATTGTTTAGAGGGAAACCCGTTCTCATTGCATACATGTTTATTTGTAACTCTAAATTATTTTAATTCTCTGCTTACATATATGTATTTTGCGTTATAAAGCTGCTCAGTATTAAGCTTGCTTGGTCTATTTAAAAAATTATTATAAGAATACTGTTATATAGGTTTTTAAATTCTGTGTTGACAATTTTTTTTGTAAATAAGCACATGTCTCAATGTTATGTGAATTTGGTATTGTATACTGCCTAGTAAATATTAAAGGAAGGTAATAATATTTATATTTAATAGAATACTAAGGGCTCCTTTTTTGTGGTAAATCTAGGCATTTCCTGCCTGAAGCTGACAGATTCACCAGCTCTCCCGTAGATTCGGCCGCTTTTGAAAAGAAACTGGGTAATGGTCGGCCCATAATCCTTTATCTCCATGGTAACTCCTTCGATCGGAGCAAGGGACACCGCTTGGGGTTATACAACGTACTCATAAAATTGAACTACCATGTTGTCGCACTGGACTACCGAGGTGCTTGTATGTTTCCTACCATAGGCTAGCTTAGACATTTCTTAGTCTTTTACTTCACTTAATATGTATTATACTCCATAAAACTTTAAAAGTTTATAGAAGTGTTTACATTACTAACTTGCTAATTAGTTGTATTTTATCTAAATTGTGTCTCTATCTTAGTTAGGAGAGATAACTACTATACCGGAAAGTGGTTTGGTATAATATTACTACTTTGTAAGTTTCTAATAATAAGCGTTCATCTTTTTAACTGAGTCATATCTGCAAGCACTACTTTCAAAATCAGTTTCAACTGATCTGTGTATTTCTTACTTTTTTCGTAAACTGTTGTATTCTATTCAACGTCCTTGATACTTTTTTATGTGAGTATAAAAATTAATTTTAATATTACAGTTATTCATTAGTCAAGGTATCGTATTGTAATAATAATAATACATTTATTGATTATCACAAACATGTACGTCAGTGACAATTTAACAGGGGTGTTGTGGAAACAAGTTTATGATAAAGTGGTAAAACATCGTAATAGATAATTATGAAAATCTAGTATTCATAATTAGTGATAAATAAACAATCATTCTAATTTCTCTTGTTTATATTAAAGTAAAAAACACAATTGTAAATATGGAAAACATGCATACGTAAATAAAGTTTGAATAACTACTGTTAGAATAGAATTAATTTTAAACTGTCGGTCAGGAATACGGCTGAATGCTATGAACAATTTATTGTGAGAAGTCACACCGATTTTTTCGATTTTTGTAATTATTTTTTTAAACTCGTCTGATCTGCAATTAATTGTGGGGGGGGGATGACGATAGCATGCACCGATCTGTTATAGTTGAATATACTATTACATTTTGTTTACTAACTCTTTTATATATTACATTTCATTGTTGTTTCGGAAAATTAAATAATTTTATCAATAAAAAAGTTATATTACTATAGTATAACCTCACTTTTATTATTGCCAGAACAGCTATTATTTTAAAGTCTATTCAATTCTCTCAAATAAAAGTTTTATTCTGAATTTTTTATATGATTAGACTGTATTAGCGATAATGTTCATATTCATATTACTTATATTTTAAAGTAATAATAACTTATAGCTAGTATGTTTTCCAACCATTTTTAATATTGTCTGTGTAATATTATCAGATGATAATAACATTTTTATTTCTGATTATAAATGTGTATAATACGTAATTGTAGCGTGAATAATAGCGTGGATAACAGCGTGAAAATTACTTTATACAATTTGTTTCTACCACCAACCACCTTAGTGCGTGTTTACTAAAGAATGATGTCTAGTAGTGTGTAAATACCACACAGCCAAACCTGCTAATATGCTATCATTGTCTTAGAAACCCGCATCTTACTGGGTGACAGTGAGTAGCAAGCACCTGTACTCAAATATATGGTATCGACCAGCAGTTTTATGAGATGATGTGTTACACGATTTATATATCGAAGTAGTAGAGTTTGATGCTATATGTATAGTATCGTAGATTTGTGGTACTAAGTCACACGATTATCATACTCTAGGATTACAAGATAGCATTATGTTTTGGTGTAATATTAGTTGAATGAATATAATATAAGTTAGATTTGAGGAAACATCTGAGTCATGATTCTACATACCTAAAATGTCATTCACTTTCGTTGAGTTAATGAAAGGATTGTTGACTTATTGCGCTACTGCCAAATCTAACTTGGTGAGTTATGTCGTAATAACAATAAGGGCGTTAATATTTAATCAATTATAGTTAGATAATGTTGTGACCATTCTAAATGGGTATTTAATAATAAATTGTCACTAATTATGATTAAATTGGTTGTATTTTGTAGTTATTTTAAAAAATCGTACTTTATCCGAAATATATTAACACTATTTAAAATTTGGTTAGATTTCGATGAAATCTGATGGTTTTGTCAAACGTAAATCATTATTTTGCTTATTTTTTTAGCTTTTAAAGTATTTTAAAAGATTAAAACTAGATTATTTTCAAGTTTTTTTTTATGTTCGTAATTCTTATAAATAATGTATTTGAAAATATCTCAATAAAACATATATTTGTGTCTGTCATTATAATAGGTTACAAAAATTATTATTTAGTTTTATGAAACAAGTTATATACCTTTCGTAGACGTAAAAATGGAGAAATCCTCACCTTGTTTATAAACTATATACTATACTAATAAGGCTGAATCAATTCATGCCATGTGTTTAACCGAGTGATTGAAACTTCTTACTTAAGTAGAAATAATTGAAGTAGAAATAAAGTAGAAATAATATGCAGAAAGTGAACTTCGGCCCCGGTATCGTGATTGTGTATCCTTCAATCTACATCTGTCTCCCCTTCCATTCTCTTCCTGGTGCATTCAGGATTCGGGGATTCAACCGGGTCTCCATGGCACGAATCCGATCTCATTGAGGATGCCTGGTTCGCCTACGACTACATCAAACGATTGGCCCCGAAAAGTCCGGTCTTCTTGTGGGGCCACTCCCTCGGATCAGGGTAAAGAGGAGCGTGTCTTTGTTGAATAAATATAAAATATTACTGTACACTTATACTTAAAGGACTGAAATATCATTTACTTTTTATTAAAATATGTTAGATTGTTACACCTAATAATAATCAGTAAATCGTAGTTAGTCTCCAGTTGGTCCATAACTAATATTTCCTCCACTTTATTCTTCATTTTTAGCGTGTCAACCGGACTCTGTGTGCGTCTGGTCAACAAGACTTCCAAATTGATGCCTCCGACTGGTATAGCCTTTGAAGCGGCCTTCGATAACATCAAGAATGCCACAAAAACATACCCGGCCACTATTGTTAGTTGACTTTTTATATCAATACATTATTATATTTATGCCTTTTCTATATTCGGTAAAAACTTATCTTGTTAGAATAAATGTTTGGGTATTTGTTTTCTTATGGTGTGGAATCAATTTATAAATATGATGCTGTATATGTGTGTGTGTGTAAATGAACTAAATTCTATGTATTTTAATTATTTGGTGTCGGTGTACAGAACAAGAAAACATATTGAAAATCGCATGAAAAGTAAAGTATGTAAACCAATCCTGTATCGATTAAGATGTGTGTTGCGCCTTTCAATTGTTCCGATCCAAAAATAGTAACGTAAATAATGACTGTCGTAACATATAATTGATAATATAAATACCCGGCTTACTTCGTAAGTTAAAGTTAGATTTATTTGACCCCATTTACCTGAATCTTCCCTGCTTACAACCTGTTTACTGACTCTGTTTTAAACCATACTGCCCATTTGTTCAATGAATTTAGAGTGGGAAAGTGAAAACCTATGTATGTCTTATAGAACTATTCAGAAACCATTTCCTGTCTAAAGATACACAAGAAATAGTGACACAATAGATTGGAGCACTTGTATTTCATCTGTGCTTGGTGTATCGATTGCTTTTTCTTCACTGACCTAGACTTCCTGAATACTATCGGTTAGAACTATTTCAACCCCCCCCCCCCCCTAAAGCCATACCTCCAAGGACTATATGTGTATTTAGTATGAACAGTTCGTACTATAGATAGAAGAAATTAGTAATTAACATCATTTGTTATATTGTTAGAACTAGATTTAGTTTGAAATGTCTGAAATATTTCCTTTTTTAAAATGATATGTATTTTTTAATTTAGGAAGAAATGACCACAGACATGAAGCAGACCAAATATCAGTCGTATTTTTTCAACATGTTCCTACTATTTCTTGTGTACACTTTTAACTATATATTAGACCTTGTGAAAATAGATACCTTTAAATATATTTAATCTATGGACTGGATTTAATCTCTACCACTTAAAAAAATAAACTAGACGCTATTCAATAATCACGTTAGTATTTCACTTATGAAAACCTTCTGAGTCTACTCCAACATTCATTAAATATTTTTTCGAAATATTCCTAAAAAATAGGGAATTAAGAAATGTAAAAAATTAAATATGGACTATTTTATACGTAATAATTTACGGTTAATCTGATGTTAAGAAAGTTATTATTTTAAACAATAATAGTGTATTTTATTTTAATGTTTGTTTTTACACCAGATTGAAATGTGTGCATAATGATATTAAATAAGAAAAATTGGTCTTTTTCGAATTCAGCCTACTTCTCAAAACGACCTTTTAAGCGCGTATTTCTTCACTGTAACTTACAGTATTTCCTGGTAAAATTATTTAATAAACTGAACAGTGCATTTGGGAATTCGACTTATAGACGGTGGCAACATGTGTATATATATATTTAGAATTTCAGAAATTGCAATATACGAAAGTTATTCTTTATCTGATATCAATCGAGTGTTCACATTTTGTGTTACCTACATCGTTGATACTAATTTGAGGCTGCCAATTATAAATTTTTTGCTGAAACGGAATAATGGCCACTGTCGTCAATTGCCTTTATTTTCTCCGTGTAATCGATTATACAAACCGGTGGTTATACACTGCCTATGTAATATTTGTGCAGTAAATTATGTTTTATTCCATGGTAGCGTTGTTCCACTGCTTTGTTAGACTTTTTTATTATATCTAGAGAAAATACACTTAACCTTAGTAATACACAGTTGAACAATGTATTATTGAAGAAGAAAAAATATTCGTCAATATAGTACTGTGTGCAATCCTGGTTATATTTGGATTATATTATCAGTGTACTTCGACGCAACTTTGCACTTTATCTCTATAAATCTATATATTTTGTTACTTTTAATATCTGTTTGTTGTCGTTATAAGGTTGCTGTTTTATTCTTTGAAGTTTCTGATTTTATTGTGTCTTTATTAATTGCATATTCATGTCTTTCAGGTCTATCAGAAATTTGGATTTTTCATGGATATCATCTGGGGTGCCATTGATAAAACTGGACTCCTTTTTGACAACTCAGCAAAGTAATTTACAAACTTATTTTGTCATAGTTAACTCTGCTGACAGACTGTACTAACTTATTTAATTTGTTAAATATTTTATCACCTTTTTAGTTATAAACATTTTCAAAATTAGTAAAAAAATAAAGTGATATAATAGAATTAAAAAAGTATTATTCCCCAAGTGTTATCTATTTGGTACATATGATGTCACAATCTATATGGGTGTATCAAATTTTAAATATTTTTATAATCAAAATTTACAACATAATGTAGTTACAAAATTATACTTTGAAATACACGATCTTGAATATCTATTACATATTATGGCTATGTTGTTATGATTTATAATATTGTTAATAATAAAGTTCGATTTGATGCGTACACTAAGAAGAACATTTAATGGCAGTTTTTGCAGCAGTGGTAGACGAGGAGTCCTTCTAGATCAAGTCTATCCTCCCTCTTTCGACTCCACCACCTTATACCAATCACAATGAAGTATGGCTTAACCAGTAAAAGTATAAAAGCTAGGATACGCGCGTCTTGTCCTGCTAATTCTGTTTTATGCCGAGCTACTAAACAGTTGTCTCCTCGTTCGATTTTCTTTTCACTTAATCATAATATCTAAATTAGTGAACTAGTCACAGCACTTACCTGCAATGCCCTGCCATCCAAGTTGAACCTCATCGTTACTACATTAAGACGTTCGATATCTATGTTTAACCTGACTACGAGCGAGTTCCGATTCACTCTGCTGTAAGTTGAATATCTTGTCTTCCCGAGAGTCAAGGAAAGCACAAAGAAATCAAAGGCTTTCCCCGATCAATGACTAGAGGGATCTGGACTGTTCACAAGACAACCTGCGGACCAATATCGGTAATACCGAGATCATCGCGTCAAAATTAGCAGCTTACCTAGAACTGACAATGGCAATACAACTCTGTACGGCCGATCTATCTTCCTAAATCGGGTATCTCAGCCAATATGCCAAGAATTGTACGCGGCTTCAACTGAGCTTAGAACAGCACGCACGGTGAAAGTGAAGGTTATGACTTGACCTTATTAGTCCTTTCCAGCTCCTGTACTGCAGCTGTATCTACATAGGTTAACACAGAGAGTGGATTTGTGGACAGTCTCAACATACGTATGGAGCAAATAAAATATGAGCCATCTTCTAATTAATTTAGCCATTTTTATGAGACCAAGTGCGCTTTTCTAAAAAAGACAAAATTAATTTAGTATATTGGTATAATAGACCAACTTTAAATTTAAATATTCATTATGCATAATATATTGATTTATTTTCAGAAATTGGATATTTCGGGGTTATCAACAGTATTCCTCCCTACTACTTAACTAATTTTTCGTTAAGTTTAATAATAATTCAATAATTTTATATTATTTTTATTAAGAAAACAAATTTTGCTAATAGAAATTTATTTTTTTGTCTGTAATGATTTTGTTATAAGATGTATTTTGGAATTAATGTGTTTAATGTTTTTAAAATAGTGCAACTACGTTTTCTATATCTTTTCTTTTTAACTGATTATGTTTAAATTGTTTTCCTGAATAGCCTTTATAATTATTTAAATTAAAACTACTTTTATGTTTTGTATTCATATTACATTTTGCTCATACAAGATTTGTAATATTTATAATTTACAATTGTGAGCTATAAGCACCAAAAATGCTAAATATCTCCTTAACCTTCGTTTATCCTTCAGCTTGCACATTTGTCGTCAGCCGCTTGTCATTTTTCACGCTATTGATGATCACATCGTTGACGCAAATTGTTCATACGAGGTTGGTATAGCATAGGAGTTATATTTAGTTATATATACATATATCCTCCTGTTTTGATGAAATATTTGTTTTAAACAAGTATTCTACATTTCAAATTATAAATTAATATAAAAACTAGACAGATTATTGCAGATCGCATCATTATATTTATTTGATTTTATAATTAGAAAAAAACAAAGTGAAGATAAATTATAATCATTTTAAGCGATGTCTCTGTGATATTTTAGTCGTTATATGTTATAACTATATATAATTTATGATATTATTATTATATATTTTGTCTTTATTTAGTATAACTGATCCTAGGGATAATCTAATTGAACAAACAAACTTTATACTGATTTTAGATCTTTAATGTCGGCAAAGCTCTCAAAAGTTCGATGCGACTTCACAGGTTTCCAGCAGGAAAAGGATACTATCACAATCAGCTCTACATGGCTCCTGATTTGGCCGTGTTGTTCTCGTACGTTGCAAAATATTATTTCCGGGCCTCCCAAGTTCATAAAATTAAGAAAATATTTATTATTAAGAAAATCGTAAAATTCACAAATTATAAAAGTTTATTTTTCATTTATACCTTTCTGTCTATTTCGTATTTTCTTGTGTTTAAAAAATAGTAATATTCGCAAATTTTTATTTGTTTTGACTTCTAACTTATATTTTTTAATATTGTGAAGGATGTCAAAATACCGAGATCTCCAAAAAAGCTAATTAATTACAGTAGCAAATAATTATCAAAATTAACAGACAAAAAATAGTTTAACTTAAAAGGACATACAAAGAGACAAAGGAGCTGGCACTAACAAGGAAAGAAAGGGATTCTGACCATTCAGGCATTGACCAGGCAGTCCAAATGAGCAGAATTGGCCTTTTAATTGCTAAAGAAAGATTTTCTGAAACAGGAAACAAAATCCCAAGGGCAGTTAGGGGAAGCACTGACATCTCTGCAGGGGAAAGGTCAAGAAAGTTATGTCTTGTCTTTAAGAAGTAAAGTTATATAACTAAACAAAGAATACAGATTCAAAAGGAAAGAAGTATCTTTTAGAGTATTGTGGTTACTTTGAAGAGCTGATAATGCGTTACACTCAACAAGCATTTTACTTAATATTCTGATTTCTTATTACAATAATATTGCAATGCCATACTTTTGTCTATATTTTCATTGATATATTATTGCGAATTCAAAGATGCTTTAAATTTTGGTATTTTTCTGTGTATCTATAATACTCTATTATTAACATTTTAGTTTGTATTCATCATAAATATATGTTGATTGATTGATTTTCTTTTCTTCTGTATTAAAAACTTGAATTCTGTGTTAGTGATAGAATATTGTTTTTTATGTAACACGCATAAAAACTTTAAATGTTACTTCTGTAAAAATGGACTTATTTTTTTACTACCTTTGTTATTATATTAACCACAAAAATACGCAGTTACGGTATGTGCAATTATTATTGTAAATTAGATTTGGAGAAAGTGGCTTTGAGGGTATTTTTATCTTAATGTAACAATAATCTGCAGTATTACATCTATGATTGATTAATAACCATTATCATAATTTTTGTTGTTGTAAATCATAAAATAATAAATTTAAAAGGCTGGGAGGCCTGTATTTCTTATTTTAAGCGTGAAGCTCAAACTTATCTTATGTACAATAAAAGGATTGTTGACGAACAATATACTCTTCTATTAGCTCTGTTATAAGGCACTAATTACTTAATTCTATATCACATAATAATCCCAAGACGTCTGACGTATCATATCAATTCTTTTAATAAACTCCTACTGTATATACATATATGCGCTTCTCTAAATAGATTTCCAATTAATAGTAAAAATATAGCATTCTTACGAGCAAGTATTAACAGATTTGATCTACGTACTCTATTGCGCAATTCTAATATTCATTTAATTTATTATATATTTTTAGTTTTCTAGTGTAACCACTTAAATCAAGGGAGGATTAAACTTTGATTTTAAATTTTACATGTATATTGTAAATATTGTAAGCCTCTATTTGTTCATATTATTTGTATTTAATTTATTATTATGTTTAGTAAACAAGAAATGCGCAAACATATTGCAAGAATTGTATTGTAATTATTTTATTTAATCGGGTGCAACTAAAATTAACATATTATATCGTTTTGCCATTGCATTTCATTAGAATAATATTTTATCCTTAGTCTTAGAAAAATTATCAACATTGCTTTTAATAAATAAGTTCCTTTTTGGTAAACTCTTAAAATACATCTGCCAGATCATTAGTAAGATAAGTTTTAGTCGGTACATCAGAATTTGATAATACAATAAATGAAGAATAGGTGCGAATATTTTCGTCTGTATTATAGAGACATCTTCAGGCAGACTGGGGTGCAGGTAAAGTAGTAACCGTTAAGTATTAATTTTACAAACAATTGCAATAACTAGTATAATATTATCTAACTACTTTGTGTAAGTACGTGCATAATTACAAAAGAGGCCGATTATCAATAATAGGTTACGCGTAGATAGAGCGAATGACAAAGGCCTAAATATCTAACTTTAAAGATTATTCCATTCTGTGCCTAAATGTAATACTGTGATGAAAAGGGACGAAAATATGGCTATATCCATATTTTTTATTTATTTTTATGAACATTGCATTTCATTATAAATAATTGTTTATTCAATTTCAGAAAATTCGTCCAAGATAATATAAGAAAGTAATGCACTCCCGGCCCTATTCGAATCCATCAAACGAATATTTATTATGCTGCTGTTAACGCAATTCAATTACGTAGTACTGTCATTTTACACTTGCATGTATTTTTTAGATTAAAATATTGTTAGTTTGACTCTTTCTAGCTGTTGTACGTGACATAGAAATCTCACACTTACGTTGTACGTATAATGTTTCAATACGAATATGATGAATAACTAGTGTGTGTATGTTAACGTGTACTCTTGTCTTATTCATTCCTATTGTGTAATTGTGATATAATAATTCTATATATATACCTTTCGCTTTTCTACTTATGATTTTATTATGTTGGAAATATCGTTTTCTGATTTAGCGCGTGTACACATTTTTATTATATATGTCGTATTTTTGTCGTTTTTAACGTGCAATAAAAGGTTTATAAAATTGTCAACTGTAACTTTATACTTCTTTATATCACAACAACAGCATGGACAGTATTCAAATATAATTTTGTAAAAAAAATCGATTGCATTAGTAATTGAGTTTAATTTAAGAGTAGCGCTAATAGCCCAGTAAAGAAAACATCTTGGATGTGCTCTTTGAAGTTTATTTTGGATCACGTTGATTGTTGCAACATGAATTAACCACTTGAAAACGCTCTAAAAGCTGCAACTTAAACATCATTTGAATCGGTCCCATTGCTTCCAGAAGATCTACCTAGTTCAGGAGTCTGTCCGCTATTTCAGAATGAGAGTATGTATCTGGTTGGATATGACAGCTCGCATTGGTTGAAGGAATTATGTTGTAAAAAGGTTTCGTAGTAATACAATAATAAAAGGGGATCTCTAGATTTAATAAAATAACTATAAAGACAGTGGTGCGGGATACGTGTTGAATCAATATGTGTGTAACGAAGAAATCGAAATAAATAGTTAATTAGAAACGAAAACAATTAATTTGGTTAAGAGTATATATACCTATGTATACATTCTTGGAGATAAGCAGACTTTTTTATATTTCAATAGTATAATATAAGCAAGCCGTCATTATCATATAAAGCTATAAGTATTTCTTTTATAAAACTGTCATTGCTTTTAAAATAACATTTAACTTTAACTATCTATACTTGAGGGGGCTTCAAAAAGTTTCCGGACTAATGGCAAACATTTGCTAAAATATAATTTATTGGTAATTGGACTCTCTATGGATGTTGCTGTTGTTATTAAACTCAAGATTGATCTAAGTGAGCAGTTACGCATCTCTATTGGAAGTATTCACAACATTTTGTATGACAAACTGAAAGTGAGCAGGGTTTTCACTCGTTGGGTGCCTCATATCTTGACTCAAGATCAAAAGAATCAGCGAGTTGCATGATGTGAGGAAATGCTTTTTCGCTATCAGAACGGTGAATCACGTCAAGTAAAGAACTTGCACTAGTCAGCAATCCACAGAAAATCCACATGGATTCCATGCCTCAAGATCCACGTGGAACTTGGAGTTCCACAGTG
>JAYRBW010042059.1:0-11620 GCA_036023295.1 Invenusta paracnida
ATTAGCTCACTACCTCGATTTCCATTCGGTCAAACCGGGGTATGTACCCCGAGGTAGCTTACCTCAGGCCTACCTCAGTTTCTATTCGGTCGCCCCTGGTGTTTAGTAGTCCTTGAGAATTTACATAAATTTTGTCTTGATCTGTCAGTGTTTAATTTAATATGTTGCAAGAAGTAGGCGCAATAATTAAGACCTGCCACATGTATTAAAAGTGTGATTTATTTCATGTTATTCTATTACGATGAAGGTCCATATAAGATAGTAATGATATAGTAAAGGATTATAAGATACATAGGCCGTATAAGATACTACCCAATTACGTACATGTGTTAATTACTTTGTTATTACTTTAAAATTGAACTCTTCAAAACTCTTATATTATTATATATAGGTATTTTATGTACTAATTCTTTGTATTCGTTTCATATTAATTCATGTTATCAGATATTCCCTAACTTTGTTTATTCAGGCTATTATTATTATATCAGTGAACTGTATTTAATTGCTATAAATAAACCGTTTATTTTCTCTACAGAAAACACAATAAAGTATTCCTACTTACAATCCGGTCTTCTCTTATGTTACACGGGAACAATTGGCGTCACGAGTAGGATCTCAAGCTATTTAGCATCGACTATCACTGATTGATTCTTCTGCTATTCGGAAAGGTAGTTTACATCTCTCGGCTTGTATAGAGCTGCTTGTTTGGGCCACGCATAGAGCTATGATAAGAGCATAGAGTTTTGATAGAGCTATATATCTTGGGATCATTTTATGGCGTACAATTCTTAACGCTATACAATATGATGTCAGAGAGAGTATATTTGAATCTTTGAATATTTCTGAGCCGATGGGTATATAGCCAATTGGCACGAACAGTTTCAATTGTTTCGCATCACAAACGAGAGAGTCACGGATGAGAACAAGATATTTATGAGAACAATTTATAAATTTATAAACAATTTAAATATTGAGTCACGGGTGAGAACAAGATATTATGAAAATAATTTATAAATTTATAAACAATTTAAATATTGAGTCACGGATGAGAACAAGTTATTTATGAGAATAATTTATAAATTTATAAACAATTTAAATATTTATGAGATATTTTTATGAGAACAAGCTTTTTGAGTCGGAGGTAAACGTAATTACTTCAACTGTAATAATGGATCGCGTATAACCAGCCAACACATCTTTCAAGCGGTTACGTTCCTGAATGGCTGGACAAGGAAGTTCGTGGTGGACACTGGCAGTCCAATAACTTTCATGCCGGGTTCTGAACGCTCATGGTTTCTCGGAAAATAATGTCGCTCCTACTTCGATGCAGAAACGGTTTAAACCGAGAGAATTGGTTATGAAGATTATAAATGTGCATAAAATCGGTGGAAGCGGACTCTGCCAAATCCTTATGTGGGCCCATTTTCGGGTTCTGGAAGAGCTGATACGCGGAGTGTATCTTAAGTTGAAACGGAGGGACGGATCGACACACTCAATGATCGGTTGCTGAAAGGATTTCGTTCTCAGGGAGAGATTTTGTCTTCCAGAAATGCGCTGACGTCCGAATCAAGCTTCATTGCATCGGATGGAACGGGTCGAGCCGAAAACAGTGCCAAAGTCTTATGTGGGCCCATTTCGAGTTCTGAAAGAGCTGACACCCGGAGTGTATCAAGTTGAAATGGAGGGACAGATCTACACACTCAATGGTTGCTTGCTGAAAGGATTTCTTCATCAGGGAAAGTTGCCTTTTACAGATGCACTGACGTCCGAATCAATTGCTTCATTGCAACTTTGATTGGCGTATAAAAGTCTGAGAGCTATAATATTCGATGGTATATATGGTGGATATATCACAGGTCAACAAAAAAATGTCTGCTACTTGAACAATTTAAGGCCCTCAACTAATTTTAAGTTAATTGCAATTCCTGATACTAAATTTGCAATCAGTTGGTCCTCTAGACGTCTAGCTTTATAGTTAAATTTTTATGAAAAATTCTAATTTAGTAGGTAGGTATGTTTTTCACAATTATAATCTGTTGATATATTATATTTTTCATTTTCAGTTAATTGTCATTTTAATGATTATTAAATGTTATAAAAAATCAATTCCAAGTGAGATAGCTTTATTCATGAATAATATAACATATCAATATATATGCTATTAATGTATTTGCATCACTAATTCGGTAGAATTTTCTCTATAGGTATATTGAAAGCCCTAAGGTTGATCTTTCTTCAAAGCTTTTACAGTTTTTCATAAGCCCCAATTTAATTTGCAGAGGTGGAAAGATGATGTTGGCTGCATTCACTAATGGAATATTTTGAACGTTTTTAACACCAGGAATAAACTCTTGTCTAAATTATGTCAGTGAAATGGTTGGCGTTATTTCTAATGTCCCACAAACACAAGAAACACTTATGTTTTGTGTAACCCAGTTGTGTTCAGAGTAGTTGCGATCACCATTATAGTAGTTTCTCCATGCTGTAGTATGATTCCTTCATGGTAACAGTATATGTGCCAGGGGAATTAAAGGATGCAATTGTTACCATTGTGAAGTAGCACAGCTTTGTGACTGAATGTGGAACCATCTATATGAACAGTCTCCATTCATTACCTTTGTAGTCACATCCAAGTACATTGAATAGACCATGACATTATTACAGTAGCAAATATTGTCATCGATTGAATAGAATGTGGCAAACCTTTTACAGTAGGATTTGCCTATATTGGTAATCCTATATATTTATGTACAGAGTTTGTCTATTTCGGCTTTACCTATATCAGCAATTTGTCTATATAGGTACTTTTTGTAATCCCTGCTGATAACAATTCATTATATCAGCAGGGTGATTGGCATTTTTAAATTATGTATTGGTGCATTGTTCATTACAATATCACATTACATTAATTTTACAAACGTTAAAGTAATTTCCAATACTATTAAATCGTAATCATAACTGACGAATTATTTATGGGAGCAAGCGGCACTCATCTAATAAATCGTGTGTTAGTGGATCTCGATGGAGACTTCAGACTAATGAGTAGCAGTTATAAACTTGACTTATCCTATACCTAGTGTTAATTAATTTATCTGTGTACATGTTTCTGTTTGTCTATCTGCGCACTATATTGTAATATATATAACTACGTTTTCTCAAAATCATCATCAGTTAGCCTGATGATGATCGCTACTACCTCTTTCTATCTTTTACTAAAGTGTTTTACGTGAGTGCTACCGACCAAAAGTTTTTAATATCAATTTTCTATAGTGTTACCCAAAGAATTTGGTGTTCAGCTAAACTGTCCTCAATACTGTTTCTTTATTTTCCACATAATAATGAATACCCAAACAAGATACCGTGTTCACAATATGAGAATATTTAATTTGAATAAAATATGGATTAAAATTACATAAATGCATCAACACAATACACACTACAATGTTTTCACAACACAGTGATCAAGAAAACAAAAAATAGCGTTACTTATTATACAATTATTATTATTGCGCTATTTATTTTAGTGCACTGTCTGAATTATGATGATGAATTTGCGTGTATTATCTTGCACATATACTTAAACATTGATAGTAAATAATGGTTTTATTATAAAATCGAGAAAATATCTTGATTGAATAACTACTTAGACGTCAGTTGTTCCCGCTTTTTCTTAAGATCTTGAACGAATATCTCGAGGTGCTTCAGAGTATCAGAGTTTTCCTCGACAGTATTCTTGGCAGTCATCGCCCGCTTGGCTATAATCGCCGCCACCTCTTCTTCAGCTGTGCTAGAAGTCACTGCAGGTGCTGTGTCGGAAGATGTGGCTGGTTTCGGGGAGGCTATACCTCGAATCTGCCGGTGATGGCTAGGTGGAGGGGAAGTATCGGATAGTGCCACTAGCAGCGGATCTACAGCTAGCTTAGTAACTATTTTTGAAATAGAGGTCTGTGCAGATGGGGCGGGTGCAAGTACTGCCGGAGTGGGGAGAGGAACTTTCTTTACGGGGACAGGAACATTGACAACTTTAGCGCGAGTTATTGGGCTCGGACTCCGAGATCTGGAGAGGGACCTGAAATAGGATACATAAGATATGGGATAAACAAAACATAAATTCTATTTTGTACAATAGAAATTTGAAGGCCCGTGTTACTTTTCTACAAATATTTACTACAAATCTGGGCCAAATGTCAAAATTGTTATTAACGATCAAATTGAAAAAAGAAATAATAAAGTAAGAACATACTGTTGTTATATTTTCATTAAAAATATATTAACTACAACGCTAAACTTAATTTCGAATTATTGTATCTATTACGACAATTGAATGACCAGGGTTCAACCTACGTTTTTTATGTCCTGGAATTAAGCGGCTTGTGGAGATAACATTACATTTTCTAGACATTTAAGTACATGGTTCAATTTAATAAACATTTTTTTGTATATACTGTTTTACACGAGTCATAGTATACAGTAGAAACTTATTTAACTTACAAATTTATATACTGGTTTCATCAATTTTAGTAAATTAGTAACATTTAGATAATTGTAGTGTTATATTTTAAAACATGTTACAAAAATGCTGAATTTTATACAAAATTAAAATGAAATGTTTGATTCATACGAAATATTAATTAAGAAGATTGTATATGTACCAAAAATGAACTTTCCAAAAAATGTATAGTTTGTACATTTTTCATTATAAGACATATTATAAAGGTCTGCCAAACTCCTGGATCAGAAAACCAGCACTGTTTTAAATATTATACTCGTATAATTCTAAATATTCTCATTTTGTTTTGTGATGCGTCATTTAGAAATATGAATGCAGGCAAACAAAAATCAATACCTACAGGCGTTTTTTCGGACTTGTGATATTCTCATTCTCATTTACGATTTAACCACAACGTCCAATTCGGAAGTGTGATTGTAGACTTACTGGTTCTATTGATTTTAAATTCTCGTAAGCCGAGCGTCTCATTATGAAGTTTGGTTGTCTCATATTGAACTTCAATTGTCCCATTCGGATGTGAAAAATCCATATTTGATATTTTGATCAAATTTTAATAAATATTACCGCAACATTTGTAAGATAGTAGTAATATACGTAGTAATATATACCATTCAAATTTTATATACATTTTCAAATACAAGGACACCCTGGACAGTTCTCTGAAACCAAATTTGTTGACAGGTCTGTTTATACTGATAACATGTTCACACTATTGAAATACGTTATAAAGGCTTATTAAGGCGACATAAATACATGAAATACTTGATGAAAATACATATTGAGCACTCAAATTCTGCCAAATCAAGTACAAAGTATAACATATTTTCTAAAAAGTATCACAAACGTTATTACTAAAACATAATGTTATCTATTTTACTTTAACGAAGTTCCTAACCATTAAAATATAAAATTAAATAATTATAAATGATTCATCAACTAACCTAGATCGATAATGGCGGCTCTTTTCCCTCGAATAAGACCTGGAATGGGATCGTTTTCGGTCATTATAGCGGTCCCGAGAATTATTCCTATTACGATCACCTCCGCGAAAAGCACCTCGCATTCTGAAACAAAAAAGGTTAAATCGAGTACTAGTTAGTTAAATATCAAAAGTGAAATACAGGATTAATAAATAAATACATATTGATATTTAATAAACAATAATAACTAATAGAAAGTTAAGTTAATATGTTTTAAATGACCTTATTTGATGATTAAAAATGTATTTATTTTCTAAGACAATTCTATTCAACGATGTATATCAGTATCAATAAACTGCAATTTAATGTAAGCAATAAATAACATTAATATTAACCAATAACTAGGATATCAGTTTTTAAAGTATCTATAACCAACTTATATATATTTTCATAGATGACAGCAGTACAAAACGAAAATTTGTTCAGCTTTACTCAGATTTAAAAATACATTAATAAAAATTGAATAATAACAGCTGCATATTAAAGTCAATAAAATTACATATGACATTTATCAAACAAAATCTAAAAAAGAATTATGCTCTAGAAAGCACTAGTGAAGCGATCAGAAATCGATATTACTGTTCATTGTAAGCAATCCACAAAAGTATTTTTTTCCCATGGGAATAGTAACAATTACATTTATATAATATATCTATCATAATATATTCTGGAGTGTCCTGGCTATCTGTCATGGTAAATAAACAATTTGAATATAAAAATGTATGTATCCGGTTTTATGACATTCGTAACTAACTACAGAAATATTATCAGAGCAAACGAACAATTAAAATAAGTGTATAAAATAATATATACGAGTAAGAAAGAAATATATAATAATGAAATATTTACAAATTAGTCGTGATTAATAATTATGAATAAATATAGTAAGATAATTTGACTTTATAAACGTTTTATAATGATATTTGAAGAACTATTATGTACATTTTTCTGAAAATAGTATTATTTACATGTGTAGATACAACATAAATTCTAAATGAAATAAAAGGTCTTTATAATTACAAAATATGACAAATGATAATAACACTTACAGTCAGGAAGTATAGACACAGGCAAGATGCGATAGCATGAATCATGAATACGATGAATCCCCAAAAAGATATACTATATTTACCTAGTCAATAGGTAAATTAAAATCTATTAAAAAACACTTTTTACAGGTATATTGTGCTACTCATTTGGTAGCTAAATGGTACTATGGTACTAAAGAAACGTGCATTGAGTAAAGGTAAAGTATACATTACAGATATACAATCTTTTAATGCTTATAGCAAAGAATATTATTATTAATATCCAAAAATGTGTACAACAGCGTTTTCTTTTGGTGGTAATGAAACTTACTGAAAAGGACGACTTCTTTTGGCATCGAAACGGCCACGATAAGACAAATTGTGTGCACCATATCTTAAACAAGGAATGGTTCACGATATGTATGTAATTATAAACAAATAAATTGCAACATTAAAATTATAATGGAATTAAGACAAACGAGTGTAAGATAACTAAAAACAGCACTGAACTGAAGTACACAGCTTCTTCAATTCTTACCTATCTCCTCTATCCACGAACCAGCCGCCCCGACCACCTCCCCTGTTACTACCAGCCATAACTCGACGCATTCCACGCCCATTGCCCCGGAAACCGGCTTGTGGTTTATACCCATAGCCAATCTCTCGATCCATATTTGCATAGTCACGTGACTTGCCTCCACGATTCCCACTATCCCTTCTGCCAGCGTCCTCACCAGCACCACTGTAGCGCTGTTCAATAGCTCGAATCTTGGCCTGAACTTTTGCCATCAATACGGATTCTTTCGGCTGCTTGGTGTCATCCGTGGGACCGCCATTGTTCGAGACCCCTCGCTCGTCGTCCGAATTGCATGGTGAAGGTCGATAGCGTGCGGATTTCGAGGCTGAAGGCATCTGACCACTTGTACCGCCTGAATGCTTAGGAGAAGGTCGGTAGAGTTTGAGTTCAGGTCGACGAGGTCGATTTTGCTCGTATTCTGAGTTTGAGGAGCTTGAGGAGTAACCATTCCAACGGCTCCAAGGAAATGTGTCAGATTTCTAATATAAGAAAACGGAACGTAGTAAATTAATATCCCTACTGTATTTATGTTGTCATTAGGTGAAACTTAGTCTAATAGTAATAATTCGGTTATTATAAATAACCATAAAAAATTAAGCGGCTTATACAATTTAACTTTTTAGGACAATATTGTTGGATGTCATGGTATTCAACTAGCGACTTATAAAGATAACAATCTCATAATATAGTAGCTGGAAACCGCGAGCTCTTTATATTTCCAAATGATTACTTGAAAAACGAGTCTGCATCTTCAATATACGTAAATAATGATAATAATCATTCATTGGCTAATAGCTGAATGCAGCTAAACTGTAACTTTCAAAATGTGTCTTTAAAACTTTCAATTAAATTTAAATCAATTAATCGGAAAATATATAATACAGGCAATAGAAAGGCTATAACATATTCAAGATTAGATTTAGATAACAAAATGATACAATAATAAAACCGTATATGAAAATCACCTAAAATATTATAACTTTAAATTTATATTATTATAGTAGTAAAGCAATTTAGAACAAAATATGTATCATGTAAATTATAACAATTTAAATGTATGTAATGCTCAAAGATTTTACCTCATTTTTCTCACTTCCAGAACCATGTCTTCGTTTGTAATCTAAACAATAAGGTAATACATTTTATTTATTAATAATTAGAGTTTAACACATTTAATAATGATCGATAATTATAGATGAATAATATTAAAACAAATATTTCGTCTAAACTGATTTGCAAAAATAATATGTAATAGACAAACCGTACCTTTCATAGCATCTAATTCTACCAAAAAGATGAATTAAGGTAACACATAAATCAATACTGAAGATTATGCAGGTCTTGTAATGAATAATCCGAATGGTATATGATAGCAGAATTATAAAATGCATGAAAGATAGAATATAGTTAAATATGAAAAATAACACCGTTTTTTTAATTACAAAATACTATTTTATTAAAAATGCAGTTTTACAACTTTTTTATTAACTTCAAGTAATTGAAAACTTCAATAAAAAACAACAAGTAATTATTGAATCGCGTTTCAGCATAAAAAAAATGATTCACTGGTGCTATCAATCACAATATGCAGATGAGAATAGAGTCAGTTCATTGGCGACCTGATTGAGTAGATCAATATTATGAGCACATAATTTTGCTAAATGTGTATTGAGTGGATCCTAAAATTATAACAACAAAACAACATGAATGCAAAAAAAATCATACAAATAAACGAATTGGATATCAGCAGGGTAAATTAATAGATGAGATTAAACATGCAAAATAACAGTCATTGTAAACTATACAAGATGAAGAATAGAAACATTTGTATTATTAATTAGTATTACTATGAATCAGATACAATAAAAAATAAGACTCCTACAGTGAAAGGTCACTCAAAAGAAAAATTAGTTTCGAGTTCTTCTGATAATTAAAATTATAAGAACTTTTCAAGGTACAACATTCGATTGATCTTTAGACTTCCAGTTAATACAAAAGTAAATTTATGAGCTCTGATTAACAAAAATATTAATTTAAGATAAAATAGCACTGGATTTTTTAATGTATGTAACAAGCAGCCAAAACAAATAGTATTTTCGGACAGTATTGAATTTTTATACTAAGCATATGGAAAGTTATCATTGAAAAGATCATTAACAAAATACACACCTTTGCTTCGGGATCTACTTCTGTTGTCATCAGATCGACGTTTTTTTCTTTGACGGGAGTCATCATCATCTCTGAAAAATGGGTGATTTAAAAATCTTATTTTACTCCACAACATATGAAAAATGAACACAAAAAATTCCCTTTGGTTGTTAAAATTCCTCGACAATTATATCACTATGAAAAAAAAAATTCCACGACATTTCCCTACTATTTTTCTATAGAAAGTAGGCATTAAGTATTACAATTATAGTATTTAACAAGTGCAAAGTACACCTGGAAAAGAGGAAATAAATGCTTATAACATTGACGACAAATTTTTAGTATAAGAAAATAATATTTCTTTTATATATAATTGTCTGGTGACAATTAATTATAATATAAAACATTCTAATACCACTATAATTATTAGGTGTAAATATAAAAAAGTAGAAGAGCCCCAATAGGTACATTTTTGGCAATATCTGAGAATGTAATAACAAAAAATAGAAAGTCAGATAAAAATTCTCTAAATTTCATTAGAAAGAAGTATAAAAGGGTGCTTTATAATTTATTTAGTTTTTATGTCTGAATTTTCTTAATCTAAATGTATCTATTATAAGCATTTCAGCCGACGTGAAATAATATCTAAATTGGGTATCGTAGCTATTTTTAAAGGGTATGGGTACTTCCTTTAGCTGATTTACATTTACTCGCTGGATAGTATTACTTTGTTACTTATTAATTTTATTTTATTAATTGAATTTATACTAGCTAATGTAGCGCGCATTCTTATCGAGACAGCCTATACCGTATACTATGCATATACATAGATATTAATAAACTGTGCATGCAGCATACTGTTTTATAAATTTCTTGATGGAGTTTTCTTAATATGAGAGAATTTGATGGATAGTTTGAGAAGATGCGAAAAGAATGCTGTGTATGTTCATGTCTTAGAAATAGCTTGGCCACAGGAATGTGTAACTTTGCGAAGAGTTCAGTAGATCATGAACAAATTAAAGGATGGTACAAAAATAACATTTGGGCCGATTTATGGTTAAGGGCATCCATTAAGTGAAATCAAAAGAATTGCAATCGCTCAGATTTCTGATGCAATTGAAGATAATAGCAATTTAAGCGAGAAAAGACTTGCAAGATTGCTTAATTTAAATTACACTATGATTCACCACATTTTAACCGAAGATCTTGAGATGATATGGATGAAAACACAATGGGTCTCGCACCATCTCATGGATGTACACTGAGCGTTAGAAAAACAACATACAGTGTGAAAATATGTTGTTGTCTTTCCAATCCAGTATAACTAAAATTAATCATGTCACTATTGATCAGATGAGAAATAGGTTTTTTGGCCGATACCTACTCCCAAACAATGATATGGGTTTATGGGTTGCTCCAGGTGCAGATTGTCTGCAAACTCCCAGATGCCTGGAAACTGAAAAAAATATCTTGTTTTGTTGCCATTTCTATCTAAGATTTCCAATATTTTAAAATAGCCGATGATAACATAAACTCTGAAAATTACATTGTTTTTAAGTGAAATTGATCAGTATTTTCAAATAAATGGTAATATACGGATTGAGAACAAGACGTTATTATAGGACAACGCCAGACCCTGTGTCTCAAGACAGACATTGAACTTTACTGGTCAAAAAACATTTGCCTATTGCAACAAGCTCTGTACAGCTCCGACACAAACATGTGCGATCGTTTTGTATTCCCCGCGTCTTGAGTCAATTAGAATTCCAGCAAGCAAGGAATACTTTATTGAGAGGGAAGATTTGATTAACTTTTCTATCAACTGAACTGCCAAGATTCATAGCTAACATGATGCGACGCGTATTTGATAATATGATCGAGGACTTACAAAAAAGATTCAGAATTATAGTCATTACTTGAAAATGTTCCATATGTTACTTTATTTGTTAGTGATTGCTCTGTGGAGGGGAGGTATTTTAATTCTCCCCCCCCCCCTCCCTTCCACCTAGAAAATCAAACTTCCTATTGTCGGATGGTGCTGAAATTTGATATAGAGATAACAAGTACCTAGTAATAACTTGACGAACAATTTTTGTTTTTAATTTTAATAAAAAATAGTATTTACTGTTTATTCTATGACCTGATTACATTACAAGGTTGCTACGTGTGTACTGTTTCAAAAAATTACATATTTAACATACTTTTTAGCTCTCTCAGATAACATATTCGTAATTCATTTTCTTCATTTTTTTGGCAAACTAGTGTTTTAGCCAATTGTAAAAAAATTTCAGAGCCATATCATATATATTTCAAGCAAAATATACTTTTCTTTTAGACAAAAATGAGTATATTTTACCCTTAGTGGAGGGGTGTACAT
>JAYRBW010042070.1:0-11619 GCA_036023295.1 Invenusta paracnida
AGCTGGGTGAATTCTTATTATACTAGGTAATACTAATAGCTGGGTGAATTCTTATTATACTAGGTAATACTAAGAGCTGGGTGAATTCTTATTATACTAGGTAATACTAATAGCTGGGTGAATTCTTATTATACTAGGTAATACTAAGAGCTGGGTGAATTCTTATTATACTAGGTAATACTAATAGCTGGGTGAATTCTTATTATACTAGGTAATACTAAGAGCTGGGTGAATTCTTATTATCTAGGCTCTTGGGGGGAGAAATTTTGTGTAATAAAATGCGAATTTAGAACCTTTTTGAACTTCTCTATCAGTGACATGAAGATAGAACGCGATTCTCCACGTTACAAATCTACAGTGGGTCTTCCACATCATGCTTAATGTATAAAAGAGATGTTAGTATATCTTTGACATTAAAGCAGTCGAAATTTTCATTTTTTTTTTAATGAAGCCATATTAAGTTCAACTTTCTTCTTCGTATATGAAACTTAACAATAGTTGATTCTGGATTCAGGTATCCTCGTGTGAACTAAGTTGATGTTCTTGTATTTAACATTTTAATAATGCTCAATAATATATTATCTGTGGTAACAAATACATTGTAATATCGAATTTGAGTGAACATTGAAATAGATCGGCTATAAGATAGCCGGAAACGATTTGTTTGGTTCCTCTTATTTAATAATTACAGAATGACTATTTTTGATATAATGGAAATTTGAATGTTAATAGTAATGAGCAGAAAACTTTCAAAATTAAATATCTATACACACGTTTTTGATTGTAAACCTATTACTATATTATATTAATACATTAAACATATCGCGGTGAATTACAATTCCAAATTTTAGTATATAACTACGTTTATACGATTATATACTAATACAATAATATATTTTAGTATAATATTTAACCTTTATTCTTCAAAGTGGATTCTATATTAGGTTACTTTTAACACATTTATCCGTAATTCAGTAATAGTTTTGTAATAATTCTTTGCTTGCAAAAAATTAGTGTCTTTGTATATATTGCCTATAATAAAATATACTTGTTCTTATAAAATGTTTAAAACTTTCCTAATTTACTATTAAAAAAACATACATTGATATTAATTAATCTATTTTATATATATTTAACGAAGAACTTAACGAAGTTTATAGTTCGATTTGAGTTGCTTGGAAATAATTAATCAATAATTTTACAAGAATATTTAAAATTTAGTATTTTATGTGCTTTCTGTAAAGTTCCTGTATGCGCGTGTTGGGAAATATTCCCTCATATTCGACAATTATACTATATCAACGGCACATTTTTGTACATTTATTTCTTCTTCCAGTAAGAATTTTCACAATATCTGAAACCGATATTAACTGAAAAGATTGCCCTATTTGATGGATAAAAACTGATTGGATAACAAATAAACTTTAATTGTTCTAAAAGTATCATTTTTATGATATCCTCTTTATTATACCATGAATCGAAAATATACAAACAATTAATTGTCGTTTTTAATTTAACAAACTATATGTATATACATTCAAAACTGAAATGTCATTTGCTTGACTTCGGTGTGGAATGTAACACACGAAAACACTTTTATAAGCACGTGCTTGGTGAGATTTCATTTCTTTTAAATAATACTAATCCTGGAGTGCAGAGCGGGACACTTCTTGGAGAGGAATTTTCTATTTAATTAAGTCCGAAGTTAATCTTGTCAAATAACAAGCTTATCTTAACACAAGAATGTGATCTTAGAAAAGTCCATGGATCTACGCATATTAATACCGAGTTCATGTGTATTGCTTCATTGGATACGATAATTTGTTTTCGAATATGAATAAAGTTAATTTCTTTCCTTTTTTATGCGTGAAAAGAGCAGTCTATTCAAAGTCTCACAAAATGTTGCATGATAATTAAATCATTTTAAACGCAATTCATGTCTTACTAAAAGGTTGAAATCTAAAAGATGTTTTCGATGAAATAGTTTGTTGAATTAAGCCTTTGCATCACTTAATATGTTTAACCCTTATTATCCTAGCATTTCACATAGTTCACTTCTCTATATGGCTCAAAATATAGCAAGCTGGTCTATTATTGGTCCATTTAACCATGGCTGTGTTGTACACATCTGATATTTTCGTGATATACATTTTTGTTGAAAAATATTCGAACATTAAATGTACATTTATTTTGTAAATTGACGCCAAATAAAACAGATGCTTTTATTTCTAAGAAAGTTAAATAATTTGTTGGTACAATTAGTCTACAGGCATTAAGTTACGTCCCATTCAGTTTCAGTTCCGTTGATTAGATTATCATCTGGTGATTCACCTATTTTACCTGAAAGTTAATTGCGTTTCGTTTCGTTTAATTACAGATTAAATACAGATTTTAATAGAAGCACAATATTTCCAGCTTCACATCGGTATCCTTAAAAAATACTTGCTCAAAGGACTTTATTTAACATTTTGAAGACATTTAAGTGGATTTCGCGTTTATACATTTGTAATATTTAACATGTCTCACTCTTTTTAAAGTTTTATTTGTCATTTTGTGTAATTGTTATAAATTACATTTAAACACCTTGTGAATCCATTTTAAGATTTAATATATAACCAAATATGAATACAAAACTGGGAGTTATTGAACCGGGCCAACATTGAGTTCTGTGTTTCTCAATTTTTTGTGTATATTATTAATATTGATGTGTTGGCCTATTTAATGAATCGAAATGTATATTTTTGCCAGAGGACGGTTATTCTAAGTGAATCTTGGAATTATCCGATAATGTCACGTCGATGGCATGCTAGAAGCATGATTTGCGCAGTTTTTGAGCTAACCATTCTTCAAATCTTGTGTGTCTCTCCAGTGTCTAAGAAATGTGTTGACGACCACTGAGGAATTATTGACTCCCCCTTGGTGATAATGACTGCACCAGGTACTGGGTTGCTGCCCATTATCGTACTTCCAGAAGGATTGAACTGCAATATCGATATTTGTAGAATCTACAAACCAACTATCCAAAACAGAGCGAAATGACAACCATATTGACAGCTTTGACACCAACAAATTAGCACAGAAGGACAATGGCATTGTTTTAGGCTATAACCTAAATGTCCATCACTTCAAAGATGCCAAGAATTGTATTATAGTAAAGCACTATCAGCTCTGTTTAATAGTTTTGCGGGTTTTATAAATATCTTCCGTAATTGTTTTGTTAATCACACATCTTTATTAACACCGCATATACTTTTGTAATTGTAATTATATTTGAAAGTTCTGCAGTTACTTAATGACAATAGTAGCACTGTTATTATTAAATAATTATCATTTTGTTTAAGAATACTTACTAATTGCCTTTTATATAAAAATTATGTACGCAAAAGCAATCGATCTATCAATTAACCCCAAAACTATCGATTCCACCGACTTAAGAACGACGATTGTTTATTGTGAAGATATTAACTTAATTTTATTTACTTAAATAGGAAGTTAGATTTTTAATGTTGTATACAGTTCACATTATCAGTATTTTTCTTATTTTGGAAAGTATATATATAACAAAACTACATGTTACACTTGTGCATAAAATAGAACAATGAGTATCTTTATCGCGTAAATTAAGAAACACCCTGATCAATATAATAATAACAAGAATTGTTGAAGAGTTTATTTTAATTATAATTAAAAGGAACAAATAACACCAATTTATACAATTAAAATCAGTTCGTTTTTTTCATTGAAATAAAGAAAATCGAAATAGTTCTTTTTTTGTTTTAAAAAGAACCTTTTGGTTCTTCTCATGCGAGAGCAAAGCGTCTACTAATTCTTCTTTTTGAGAGAAAAGTAGGAATGTCCCTTATATCAGATTTAGAGACAAAACATAGCTTTATAGTTATTTTTTAGACAACCTTTCCTTCCAAACCTTTCGCCACAGATATTTAATAAACTATTGTTTAAGGTGAATGTCAAAGAATTGAGTCCTCAGTTTTATTGAATATTATTTAAGGACCCCTTTTTACCAGTAGTCCGTATTTTGTGTTCAGTGCTTGAATTGACAACGCTCTATCAAGATTCGAACATCGCTCTCTAAATTGTAGATAAGCGGAAAATGTATCTTATTTGAAAACTGTTGTATAATTTTATCTAATATAATAATGAAATAATGAACAAAATTCTCCCCGAAAGATTAATTGTTAAAGTTTTATGGTGCCACATACAATAATTCTGATCAACGACTTAAAGGATTTTTTAACACATTAATTAAGCATGTGACGTATATGAATGAAAATTAGGGGGGGCTTTTATATTCTCTTATAAAAAATACGTCTTTTTTGAAATGGTAAGATTTCTTTGGAATTCAACTTTAAGTTCATTCAGAGTCTTATTTACATATTACCAGATTTTGATGTCTTTAATATATAGCATTTATTACATTTTAACGATTCTCTTATTTTGTGAAAATCTCAAACATTCTTTTAAATATATTATAAAAATAGTTTATTTGTTTTAATATATCTTAAAGATTTCATGTCACCCTTGAGGCTGCATATTGAAGAATTTATTGCACTACCTATTATATGATATACGCATTGCACCAAAACAAGTTTTTTGTGTTAAAAACTTTCCTTTTCAAATAGAACTGTGCTATACACTAAGAGCTTGCTGTATATTCCTAAATTCCAAATTTAAAGTCCAGTATTAGATAGATAACGGATTTTCTTTTAAACTAAATATTAATAATATTATTACACTATTAATGTCACCGCGCCGCTTGCATAGAAATATGTTATTTACTCTATTATACAAATCTTTATTGCGACCCCAAGTCGTAAGTATGCATGTGCGTTTACTGTTTAAGCACCATTTATATTTAAATATTAATAATCTATTTCTCTGTTTTAATATCGAAATCCAAAGCTGGTTGCTTTGCAGAAAAAGGATGTCTCAATATTTCTTTCACAGATGAAAATGGCAAAAATGCAGAAATGTGGACTCCACACTATAAACTCATCAATTTCTAAGTTCATCGGCTGATTCCTAGTTTTCCACAATAACAAATCGATAAATTGTTTTAATCAATAAAGTATCGACAAATCGATAAGTAATGTTTTAATTGATAATTTAGTACGTATATATATTGATTACTTTTCTGCACATTTCATTTGTTATATTAATTATCACAATATATTCAGAGGGCGGCATAAACAAAATATCTAGGATATATAACATAATGTTATACCCACTATCAATAATAATTAGCATTAAAAAATCTTGAAATTTTAAAATAAATATTACGTTGTGTTATGGTTTTAAATATAGAAGTTAGTGTATTTATTTGTACTAATTTTAACTTGATAAAGTCCACAAATGTGTTAATTTTTTGCGGAAATGAAAATTTATGAAAATGTATGTTACATGATTTATGATAAAGCACAAAATTTGGAACATTATTTAGTTTTCATTTTAATAGAAAAATATTTCAGCGCATTTATTTTATATATTATCAATTTTAATTCTCAATTAAATATAGACTATTTTTAGGTGTATGAATATATAATTACTATAATTACTATGGTTACTATGAATATATTGTTACTATAATTACTATGGTTTCTATGAATATATAGTTACTATAATTACTATGGTTACTATTAATATATAGTTACAAATATTATACAATTTATTATTTGATGAATAATTACATTTCAAAAATTCAATTCCCTGCGTCACCACTTTATTAAGTGTCTGAATTAAAATGCATAGAAAGCTTAGCATAATAGAACAAATTTCTGCAGCTCTTTGAGAGCATATATTTAATGATAGTATGCTGAATTATGTTTCTTTTTTATTTTTCTAAATGCATGTCATAATTTCCAGAGACAATCAAACTTATATATGAGATAGCAAAATAAATTGTCATTTTTCGTTGCACTTCATATACGAACGAGCAAATAACACGATAGATTATTATATTGTATCCAACAGAATCCAATTACCAATAGAATTTGTTAATTAAAATTACTTCTAATAATTTCCTTTTTCGGAGGTAAGTTTCTCCAATATAAATATTTCCTTCCAATTACGTTTTGGACATAATGTATAATACAAAACTATTGTTTAGTGCATATATGTTTATAATTAATACTTGTAGTATTTACTTCAATGTAAATAAGTATCTAGATATATAATTGATATAGCAATCCACAAATACGATTGTACAAACATTTTAAGTTATAATATAGTATAAACACACACATTCTAAATAAATAAATACTTGCAGAACAGCAATTAAATCGTTTGATACCAGTTAACGTAAACCAGTTTTAGATTTAAAGGAAATAAATTGTATTTCGTTTTCGTACCCTTTAAATTATTATAATGAAAATATTTAATACTATTTTTAGTCTACTCATTTACACAAAGTTTATTGATGTAAAACGATTTTCCTTTGACGAAAAAATTTCAGCGCGATGTTTATGAAATCAATAAGAGTCAAAACTCAATGTTTCATTGCTTTGTGGTATATGTTACAATAAAAATAAACTATATATCCAATATTCCGTTACTTTAAAAACATTCAATGCATTAATTATGCAGAATGCCTCAATTAAATGTTGTAAAGCTTATTATTTAAATTTTCCGAATTATAAGAGAAGTAAAACTTTCAAGTATGTAAATTTATGTAATCATTTTTATCGTTAATTTTTAAATATTCCTTGTCCATCACTATCATAATCGTGATATTTATTTCCTCAAGTTTCATTTGAATCTGTTTTCGTGTATTTTTCGCTGGTGATATACTTCTTTATCTTAGAGTCTATTACGAATCAAAATTGACAAACTATAGTCACAATCCGGTCATATAAAGAAACCATATATATCTATAGATATCTAAACCATTGAGTAAATGATTAAAAAAAGGAATAACGGGAATTGATGTAAATAGCTTACCTTAGAAGTGTCAAAAATACTCAAATTATAGTTCCATCTTAAGATGCGGTGGTCCACGAGGAAAATGTGAGTATATCAAATCAGAATAGAAAGCAACAAAGTTGTCACAAAAATATAATCTACAACACACACTGCCAACATTAGACAGTGACCATCCACTATACACCTACTTCAATAATTCATCGTCTTTCGATTCTCCCAAATAGTTGTTATCTTTAGATGGTTTCTCTTTCGTCAATGTGAGGCACAAATAAAATTGTGAACAGTGACTGTCTGTCTCTCTCTGTGTGTGTGTATGTGTGTATGTATATTTGGGAGCGTAAGGAGGTTCAAGAGTGTGCAGTAACGTCTACTTACTTCTACCTTAGCCTGGAATGGAGATGCAGTACCTGTGCCTTGGATACCGACGACCGTCACATGCAACTACAATCAACTGCAACAGCAAACAGGTTAGTAGTACTGCGCGGGAAGAAATTGAGTTGAACAAACCAGTCCAGAACGAGTTTGGTAGGTAGGTAGGTAGGTAAGTATGATATGGTATAATACCTCCAGCACGTCAAAGTGGAACACTATCCAGCTACAGAGCAGTATCTGCCTGTGTTCCTCCGATCTTTTCTTGTGCAGAAGCCGCAGGATTGGATAGTGTGACTTATATAATCATCCCCCATGGCTTTTATCTTTCTCCCGGGGTAAGTCTAAATACTCGGCGTATTACAGCTGCCTATTGTCCTTTGGGGAAAGACTACGAAGAAACGAAAGGCAAATGGAATGGATGGCTGTATGTGTATGTATATACATATATTAGGGGGGGGGCAACCCTTTGCCTTGCCTTCTAGCATTTAACAGATTACCTATGAAGATCTCTTTATAAACCTACCCAAGAATCTATTGTTTTTTATTTAAAGAATAAACCGGGTATTAGAGGTAATCTATTCTCGCGGAAGAGTATACTGTACAATAACATGTTTCGTATGTATATATATGTGTGTGTGTTATCGTCTTCTTTCCCCATATTATATCCTCGACTTACTGACAACATTTATTCCAATCCGAAAAGAAAAGGAATGTTGTCTCAATTAATAAATAATTAATAAACTAATTATCATAATAATGGAAAATAGTTTCACGCAAAATGTCATGCACTATCATGGTTTTATAAGGCAAGTGTTGCAACTAAATTGCACACATGCTTTGCTAGGATATATATATCTTAATTAGTTAGTAGTCATAGGATTAAACTAATGAATCGATAATTAGCTCAATGCTGCAGCACAAATCAGTTTGTCAAAGCCAGACCAGTGTGTTATGATGGGGTTCGAACTTGCTATACCTTCATGTTTGAAGGTATACCTAAAGATTGGAAGTCTTCAAGTCCGCTTGACTACCACTCTCGAAGCCTTTAGACCCCCGAATAGATACTCCTGGCTTTAACAAACGGATTTGCTACAATGCTTTTGGTGTAAGTAAGAATATAAAAAGGCAATATTATAAGTTTACTGTTGCTAAACCTCGAGTACTATTTGGGTGATTAAAATAAAATACCTCGTTATCAGTTGTTAAAATATAAAATAAAAACAGTGGGGTTAAATGCAGAAAATACATTTGGGTATAATATTAATCATAACAATTAATTGTATAACTGTTTGGGAATAGGAATTATAGACCACTTAACAGAATAGTTTAATTCCAAAAGTATTTGTTGACCATCGAGCATTTTAGTATAAAACTGATATTAAAGACCAATGGCATAAGGCGTCGGATGTATGTTATAGTTAGTTTGTTGCATATAAGAGATGAGAGATGTGTCAATATTTATCTAAATGAGCAAACCACTTTACCTGTCAAATTTAAGACATATGTACTAAGGGGAACATTTACTCCCATAATAAGACATCCCTATTAATCTCGATTTTCTAATAAAAACTTTCGTTTTCAGTGCAGAGAAACTCCGCTTCTGCAAATGTCTAACTGGATTAGGGTATAATGACATCAATTAAGTACTGTTATACTCTTTCAAAATCATCACCTTTCACAAAATTGAATTTCACACAAACAACTTGAAGACCACTTATATTAGACCAACAGTCATTCAACTTTCAAAACAATTTACCTAATTTATCTACGAGAGTCACAGGATAAGTTGTTTGATGATATTTATATTTCTGTTCCAAATGATGATTGTTAGTACTAAAATATCAATATGTTTTATCGCCCCAGATATTGAGTGATTAGGATTTCGTCAAATCACAGAAATTTGTATTGATTTATGTAAACTATATACTAATGTAAAATACATAAATGTAACGTATCCTATTGTATATTTGTGGAGTCTAAATTTTAAAAGAAAGGTTAACTATACCTCAACGAGATTCCAAATACATACTACAATACTCTTTGGGTGAATATTACTGTGATGCAACATTGCCTGTGTGTAACCATAGAGTAATAATACCAAGAGAGTTTACTTAGTTAGCGCTTTGAATGTATTCATCTATCAAAATTTACAAACAAGGTAATCCGACCATGTAGATTTCGAATTTTATTTAAAAAATGCCCTAAAAATTGCCTCTCTGATTTATGGTATAACATACTACTTTATTCCTATGAAAAATGTTTGGTAGTATATTTTAAATAAAAATCCATTTTCAGTAAAATTTAAATAAGTAGCTCAAATCAAAACGAAAATAGTTCAAGTAATTATATTTTACAACACATGCTATAAAATAGTAATAATAACCTCATATAAAACCATAAATATTTAGTCCACATTATAATGTCCAAAAGAATATAGGATTGTAAAGAAGGCTTTTATTTTAAGTCTTTTTTAAAAAAGATTGTAAATTCTTTTTGATTCAAGCGAAAAATCCACCATTTTGAAACGGCACCAGAAATATAGAAATGTGCGTCAGAATGTCAGCTAAAATAATATGTATTTTTTAGAAGTATAGCTTAAATAATAATAAAGTTTTTTGATAGCAACAAATAACAAGTTTTGCATACATTATTTGGTATATCCATAGCCTATATTGTAAGGGCACTTTATTTCGTATTCCTACGGCTTAAAAGTAGGTAAAACTAGTTATTGGCGCTATCTACAAACTTAGACTCAGCGGTCAGTCTCGTTTTCAGGAAGTATTGCATCATATCTAATGCTCCCTCGCCAAGTGCCATGTAACGCATTAGTCGGCTACAGGTCATAATATATACTACGTCAATGTAGTCAATTCAGCTACTTATAGATTACATGTTTTAAAACAAAAATTGAATTGAAATGTGAAAATCTGATTCGTCGTTCTGATGTCGTTCCATTTGAAAGATATCAAATTCCGTCTAAGAGGAAACTCAGTAAAGGATTACAACATGGTTTTTCTTCTCTCAGACATTACGACTATTCATGAGACAGTTGAGTTGTCATTAAAATCAAAGATATTATTCTTATATTTATATTTAATTTAAACGAAAACTAAAAATATGTATGATATGCAAAGTGTTAGTTCTGAGATTTATTTGTTGACTGGATATTGATGCACAAGAAGGGATTAATAGGGATAGATGTCAATCAGCTTATGACTAATTTTATCAGTCATGTACAGAACAAATCTAATACGTCAGAGTTCAAGAGAATCCAGGTTAAAGTGATTAAGTCTGAATGCATAAGAAATATAACTAGAATAACACTTTTTATGTTGAAAAGCAATGCAATTTGAAACATTCTTAATTTATAGTTGTATTATGCCGGTACGTAGCTACGAAAATTGTGTTAAAGAAAAAGAAAAATGTTTAGTGCATAGCGCTTAATATATTTTAATATGATATCTCCTTTACAGAGACAATCAAACCTAAAATGTAACAGTTGCTAAGTACTAATATATAGCAAAGTAATGATAAGCCGAAATATACTGCAATACTATATATTTATTTCTTAGTGTCCAAGAATTCAGAGATAAACTCCCTATAGTCGAAGGATTAAATTAATGATGACACAAACAGCGATTGATTTGTTATATTATTGATGCAAATGTTATGTAAGGCATAATATATGCTTCTAGAATTATTAATACAGTAAGCATTGTTTAAGTGAAATATAAATAATAACGAGACAAAAAACATAACTGAAATTATCAAATCTGCAGATAAAATTAGTTACTTGAAAAAGGTTATAATACTACCTACTAATACTAATTAATATAACTATACTATTATTTAAATACGTATTAAAATTTAATCCATGCAATCTTGTGATTCAACCGTTTAATTGCAATTAATTCTCATCGTCTAATTCACTAATGGATATTCATTTCAGGGTTAATTATCTATACGAGAGAACTCTGTGAGAATCCGTACGAGAAATTGTTACGTCATATTTTTAAGATAGCTAATCTACGTATGTATATTGAGTAAAATAAACATCTCTGGAATTTTGCATACATTACATATTTTAGAATCATTGGAAAATTGAATCATAACGTCTAAATTCATTTCTTTCTACTTAAATAAGGACGCATGTATAATTTTCACTGTTATTATTCAAATTCCATTCCAAATTTAACTTTTAACCCTTTTATTGTAAACTTTTCTATGCAACTAGCTTTATCTACCGATTTGATATCTATAATTTACAATTGATTAGACTACATTTATGTGGCGTGCGTGCTTTTATGCGTG
>JAYRBW010042081.1:0-11619 GCA_036023295.1 Invenusta paracnida
AAACCTTGAGATGCCCGTCGGGTACAGACACTTTTAAAATATCTCAAACGTTGAGATGCCCGTCGGGAAAAGGTTAATGGCTGTAGGTACTCCATATAATTTTTACTTTTGAGGAGTTCGTTTCCTGGCAGTTACTTTTGCGACGCTGTCGTTTTTATTTTGATTAAATAAATGTAGTATTACCTGAGTATGTCATGAACTATGCTAAATGATTGTTTTTATAAAAAATGTCATCAAATAACCTGGTGCTTTATTATTTTACAAATATTACAAATATAATGATTGCAATTTCAGTAAAATAAAATTTGTGTTGTATATTTATCTTTCTAATATGTATTTAAAAAATATTTCTCAGTTTGTTATTTTCAAATAAAATTTGACATAAATAGACGTTTAGTTTTCTATACAATAGTTATTTGTTCTTGTGTCAATACAATACAAATTGAATTTTCATTAGAATATTTTAAATAATTGCAACGTTTTGCTATCTTATTTTTTAATATGTGTAACTCCTGTTTAAGCTGAGAATATCACTTAGAATATAAATTATATTTCGTAATATCCTATGTTACAGACCGCAAATCATAGAGTTATTAAAACTGCTCTCTATAACTATATTTATATTTACAATTTTTCCCTATCACTTAGTATTTCGTTTTTGTGTTAGTTGACAAATATAACTAAATCCATTTGTACTAATTATTTAAACTTATTATTAAATTTATATTCAATTCAAGTTATTTAAGCATAATATAGTAGTTTGTACAGTAAGGTCAAGGATATTAAGTTTTAAGGCTTTTTATGGATATTGTAAAAAGTAGCAATAGTTTTTTACAGTTAGATGTGTAATACATGTGTATATATGTTTTATTGTACGTGTTTTTATATCCAATAAATTATAATTATGTTATCTGAACTTTTATAATCATTAAACCCTTTGTTGAGTTCATTATTTGTTTATTTTACGTAGATATTCTCATACAAATTATTATCTGCATATAATCAAGCACAATATTAAATTTTACTGGCTAGACACATACTACGTGTATATATAATATACTTACCTATTGAACAGTAAAAATAATCCGTATTCTTACTCTTTTGATAACTTCTACACAAGAGGTATACACTCTTTACAACATGCCTATCTAGCCTAAAGTTAATTCACAGCTATAAAAAATGACCTTTTTTAAAAAAAAGACGTTACCGGTCACATTTAGTTGACGATAAACGTATACGTATACACCTGTAATAATTTGATTGCACACAAAGACTTGCCATTATTTCACGTTGTCGAGAGGAATGCCCTGGCATTAAAGTGGGGAAACTGGTTGTCAATGCGACCAAGACAGCGTCGTAGAGTTGATATTGTCGGCGCGGTTACCGTGACTGGACGTACTGGGTTCCCCTTGAAGTACATCTTCTTCTCGTTCATCTTTCTTTCGTGAAATATAACGTTACATCGGCAGACTGCCGCCAGCGAAGAAACTCTACGATCCTTAAAGGGCTTCAGTGATTCTTCTTTGTCTTCCACGTAGAAAGTGTATTCAACTGGATGGTCTTCCACGGGTGGCGTACCTGTTGAGGGCACCTCTGAGGATGTGTCACCACAGCATGTTTTGATAGCATCGTTAGAAGATGCCACCATTTTACAACTACTGTTTATAGTGTCGACTTCTTCACCACTGGTATGCCGGAAATTGGCGTATACACCCCTATTTTGTGGCGGTGTTTGATTAATTAGGAGGTTCTGGAGGTTCGAGGCTGAACCGCGCATACTCTGTAATGTTCCAGGTTGTTGGTGGTCTGCCACCTTTTTCGTCATGCTTCCTAAGGAAGAACTCATGTTATAGAGATTAGTAGAATTGTTGGCATTTCTATTGTTCGTCATTGAAGTGTTATCGTGATGTTTCTTTTGATGATCTGTAGATTTTGTTTGATTATATAGATTGCTTGGGTTTTGTGTGGGTTGGTGCGTTGAATAACTTCGCTGTCTTGAACTATTGGCACTTCCTCGCATTGGCTTAGTAATCTGAGTAGGACGAATATTTATGTTATCTGGTTTTCGAATACCTTCTGGCGATAATGACATTGTTTCTGGCCAATTATCAGAATATGATGAGATATTCGTTTTCCGGGAGAGTTGACTATAGTTGTACTCCGGCTGTCGTGAAATGGGATTTATCTCTGGAATACTTCCCTCCAAGTTACACACGGTTTCTGCTTCTAAAAAATCTCTAATGTCGTCCATATCAACTTGGTCATCATAGTTATAAGGAGCAGGCATCTTGGCGTACGTGCTGCTCTTCCTTAGTAGAGGTCGTGGCGGTGTATTGACCATTTTGAGAGGTGGTGGTGGGGGTGTTTGTTGGTCCCCACGTGCATCTATCAACATTAGGGGACGATGCTGGCGCGAATCATTTAACACTCCTGTCTGCAGTTTTGGCGAACCGATTGAGTTTTTCAGAAGTGTTTGTTTGCTTGGAAAAGTGAAGTGTTTTATACGTCCATATCTATTCGTATTGGAGTTGTTATCATTAAATGACTGCAAGTACTTGGATGGTCTAGGGATTGCTATTGGTTTTGTTTGTATGTGATAATCATGGAAAGGGTAAGCAGAATTTAGATAATAATTATCCGCCTCTGTCATTGTAGTTTTTCCTAAAAATTCTCTCGTGGGTTCTTCTGTAGCAGACAAACAGTTTCCCATAATGTTCTTTCGTATTAATTACATAAATGTAGTACTAGCATTGGAAAATCATACGACAAATTTATAGTAATCTGTCAATATATAAATACAGTATTGATCGAAAAAAATCACATATATGTGTCTTTCATACGTTCAACCGGTATTCTTAATTATTTTACTGATAAATCAGTTTTCAAAATTTGAATTGATCTGTTATTTAATGACACATTTTTTTACTGATAAATAATTACAAAAATAAATTTCAATACTTTATGCAAACACTATATTTTAGTTAGAGCCATAGAGTAATAATACATTATATTATATATTATTATTGTATTATTATATTAAAATAAAAGCTTCGTTGTAAATACAGATGATAACGAAACAAAAGAGCATAAATTAAACTTTATTAATCTTAATGCGCTTCATTTATTAGCAAAAATGGAATCACTTAATAATCTGTCTCCATAAGTATTCTTTCAGACAACTTTTTCTTTTTAACAACTTAAATTATACTATTCAATATGCTACTAAAATATAGGATAGCGCACAATCTAGTCGTGTTTACAATTGAATTATTTATATAATCAATAAATTTCGAAGCATAAATTTTACTGTTGATTGCACGAGACTAATTTTGCAATGGATTCAATACTACATCGATATTACTTCGATATAATATGCTTTAAGAAGCTTATAAATCAATAATAAAGATTTTCGGTTATTAGGTGTTCCAGAAAATATCCTTGATCTTATTAACTGAAATATTAACTTTGAATGCAAATAAATGTAACTTTTTTGGTATTCCTAGTTAATAAGGATATTTTCTGGAACACATAATAAACGAAAATCTTTATTATTGTTTCATAAGCTTCTTCTTAAAGCATATAGTATCAAATGAATTGTAAAATTAGCCACGCTATTATTCTGAAAAACCATTCTGATAAATCATTCAATTGTAAATACGACTAGGTTGTGTGCAATGCTATATTTTAATAACATATTGAATAGTATAATTGTGAGTTGTTAAAAGTTAAACAGTGATATGAATAAGAATAAAGTATTTTAAGATTGAATTTAAATTTCGTTTTAATATCTTAGCATTGTTAACGGCAATGTGACTATTATATAGTAATAAATAAATTAAAGCATTAATCACATTATTGACTAAATTATAAAATAATTGAAACTCGTAAATGCAGGATAAATACGCATAATCAACTCATAAAGGTTGGATAATCTAAACAAAAACGACGACATAGTCGCAAAAAAGAAAGCCACGATTTATTTCAGAATATTTGTTGTCATATTTTTTATGAATTTTACAGTTTCGTTACATATTATTATATATTCCTTATTAATCTATATGCTCATGCATTTTAAACAGCAAGCTTGTAACAATTAAATATTGGCGCTATTTTTATATCAATTTCTTTAATGGCTGTACTTTCTATCATCAATGTCATTTCAGCTTTTTTCTTTTAAGGAGCTCGTTTCTTGACTTTCATTTTGCGACGCTGTGTTTTTGTTTAGATAATAATAATAATAATAATAAAAAGAAACAATTTTTCATCGAAATTGATTCCTTTTAAATAAGTATTTTGTGTCCTAACGCTTGGTGATTAGCCCGATTTATTAGCGATCAAAAATGGGTCTCCTTACCATTAATGACTAGAGCTGTTAACATCTCTAAAGTTAATTGCTGACGTTCATGTTCTTGGTTCGACGATGATACCACATCGTCTAATCTATTTGTTTTAAAACTGACTTTATCGATTTATATTTTTATACGGATCATAAAGTTATGATCATAGAGTAAAACTCTATGTGTACTCTATGGTTATGATTGAAAGTGTTTTTAATTACTTTATGATACGAATGTTATTATAATTAAATTTTTATTTACAACTAAATTTAGTCAATTTTTGTTTTATTTTCTTATAATATATATATTATGTATATTACAGTCAAACACCGATAATGCGTACCATCGATAATGCGTACAATTTCAATTAACCAACTATTTCGTATGTTAAATCGTATCGGTAATGCGTATTTATCGATAATGCGTACTGCGTACCTTTTCAATTTTCCAATTAAATAATATACAGTGTTTTAGAATCAATAATGCGTATGACCTACTTTTATATATTTTTGATTTCAGTATAATATGCTTTTTTTAAACAGTAAAGTCTATATAAACACACATTAGTTGTTAAATTCAATACATTTATTCAGCGCAAGGAGTGAAATATTATGTGTTATCGACTGTTTATATTTTCTTTTCTCTGTGTTGTGTTATCATTGCCAGACTAGGTATAATAGTAAATAAATTCAATTGGATATAAAGTCATTTATATATATATATATATATGCAATTATATATATTTTAATGAAATAAGCTAAATATCGATAATGCGTATGCATCAATAATGCGTACTTTTTCCTTTTCCCTAAGAGGTACGCATTATCGGTGTTTGACTGTATATACTTTCATATATTACTGTATTATTGTTTTTTAAATTTTACTTTTAAACTATGAATTAATTTTTCAAACTATAAAACATATACTAGAATACAGTATAATAATATGCACTAGAACTTGATTGATTTGTCAACAAATAAGCTACTTCCCTAGCTTGATTGATATCCATTCTGCTTGTACAGATCTGGTCATTTGAGGGTGAGTGTCTTCGCACACTGTGGGGGCATGCCGACTCAGTCGCCTGTCTCAGATTCGACCAGCGTTGCATCGTGTCGGGATCTCATGACCACTCGCTCAAGTTCTGGGACCTTGGTACTGGCGCTTGTCAGCATACCATCGACTGGAAGGCTGGTGAGGGACACTGTCGCGTGGTGCGTTGTGTTCAGGCTGACCACTGGCGTCTGTTGAGTGCGGCAGATGACAAGACCATCAAGGTGGGTCAACACGAGCCACGAAATTTGAAGGCAATAGTATCAAGCACTTAAAAGTTTATATATTTTTAATAAACATGCCATTAATAAGCTTCCGTGTATATAAGCTTCGCTGGTATGATTATTTACGTAAAATGTAAGTTGATGTTGTAGCTCTTTCACGCTACATTTTGCCGCTTATGCCGCTAAATGATTAACAGTTCAACACACCATCTCTATGATTCTAGTTTAAAAATCCTTTCCTAGTGGTTAGGTGTTTTAGTTTTCTAAAATGATGCTAATAAGGAAAAATCACATCTGTGAAAATAATTAAGAAAGCTTTTTTCTAATGTACAATATTTATAAAATTTAATATTTTAATATGTAGGGTATAGGCTATTAAAAATATGATAATGTTCACATCAAAAATTCTTAACTGTAATGTACACGTTTGTGTGTTGGTGAGACGTTCTAACAATGTCTGTGCTGTGGTGCTGTTTCGGCTGATAATGGCTAAGTCATCGGCAAATGACAGATACAGTAGGCATACCTCATTGTGTCTGGAAATTGTTTGGCGTTGAAGTCAATAGGCGCCAAGATCCGTGTTAATACTTAACTAACACTAATACTGGTGTAAGCGTTAACACCGCATACATTAGTATTAAGCGTTATATTGTTGTAAAATTTCTTTAAAACCTAAAAAGTCTTATATATTTTGTTAAATTATTTTTATTTATTTGTATTGTTTTTTTGTTTGTTATTTATGTGTTGTTATATTTTATATACTAATATTATTATTATGTTAATATTACACGTAAATAATTAAAAAATAAACACTTGTGTTATTGTTTGATTTCAGTTACATTTTTAAAAAATTTTGTGGTTATTAAAACTTACAGTAAGTCTTCCACCGGCGTTAATTCTCCTATTGTTTTCATTTTCAGGTGTGGAGTGTTGAGACTGGTGTTCGTATCGCGACATTTCGTAGGCATAATGATGGTGTCACTTGTCTACAGTTCAATGATGAAATGATTGTTTCGGGATCCTACGATAAAACAGTCATTCTATGGGACTTTTCTGTTTGTTGATTGCTCTAGCTCATTTTTTTTAATTTGAACATAAAACTATTATATATTGAAAGATTTTCAATTACTGTTAATTATCATCTTCTCTTAAGAGGTTATTCCATGTCATTTTTTATTACCACTCATATATATTTAAATTATACTCTTTAAAATAAGTTAATATATCATATAGTGCCTGTTTATACTATGTTTTACTTTAAAATGGTTTATAAGATTGATCGTGTATTCAGATGATTTTTGGTATTTATATATTGTTGTTTGCCTCTGCATTGTTCTCCACATGTCAACTAAATATTTGTTTATTTTTGTTCACTGTTTTCCATAGCTTATTTACTATAGAACTTATTAATATACGTCTATTTATTTTATTTTAACTTTACTTTATAATACTTATATAAATTAAGAAAACATGAGATATTTTCTTTGTATAACTGGCCTTCTTGAGCTGTGTATGTTGATATAAATTGATTCATTGTCACTTTATTCATGGACAATTTTAGTAATTTTATATATTTTCTAATATATTATGGTATTTTGCCATAAAAATTGGTTGATGTCTGCTGATAGAATCAAAATTTGTGTGTTAATTAAACTAATATGCTGCTGTATTTCTGTTATAAATACTTTAAATTAATGTAATTTTATATCTATATAAAGTGTAATTTAATAGATTATTGTGCTTTGTTGCCTTTTCTGTAAATAAACAATCTAATTTTTATAATATTCTCTGCTTTTATTTGTCTGTTTTTGTGATACATATTTAAAAATATATTTAGAAAAATTACAACAAAATATTTTGAGCAAAGATGTATTCGTACATTTTATTATGCAGTTTAAGAAATATTCACCAGGTTCACTTAATTATTATTTAATCTACATAAACTTTGGTGTTTTCTTAATATGCAAACTACTTGATATTTATAAAATAGAAAAAGTTTATAAACCTCTAAGATAATCACTATACAGTTAAAGAATTAAAATTATATATTAAAAGCTAACTTTAAATAGTTTATTAAGCAAGTTAAAATTATTGTTTAACCCTATAAGTATCAAGGGTTGGCATTTAAGTTCCCTCCCGAATTTTAATGGTTTTTAAATGAGATTAAGCTTCAGTGACATTTCCAACAATTAAGTTTTACAACAGCGCTAAAAGGATGGTCACGTGACAACACTCCAAAAATGCGCCTTTTATTGAAAATGACGAAAAAATATTGCATTTTTATATGAAAATTTCATTTCGCAGAATCTGTTTCAATTAGAATTAGTTTCATATAAAGTACCTATAATAAAAATATGCTTTCGTGCAGAACATAATTTTATAACTTTACCAAAAAAATAATACCTACTTCATACAGAATTGGTTATTTATCGATCTGTGCATACTCTATTGACTACTTTGCATAATATATCAACTCTTGGACATATTTATTCTTTCTGTACAATTCTATAGGTCTATTTATGTCGTTATTATGAACTCAGTTATATACATAGATATTAGGTACCTTGTTACCTTCAGAGCTTGTTATAACTACGTAATATAAAACACGTTCTTCCTATACAAGGTTCATGCCTTTCAGACTCTAGAATGGGAAACATTAACTAAAAATTATATAATAATAAATATATATAATAATATAATATATATGATGTTCCCACAGATATATTGGTAATAACTGGCTAATTTGATAATTAATACACGATCCTAATAATTATCTTGATTGTTTTTACTGCCTTCTTATTGGTAAAGAAATTATTGTGAGATTATAGAGTTACTGTTATTATAATTTAGTTATCATAATTTAATTATTATATTTGATAACTAATTGAAAAATAATTAACTAAGTTTATTATGTGAAAATTGACTAAAAACATTAACAGAAGCTATAACTAAAACATGGCGACAATGATGGGATGATGCTACCCATTTTTTGGGTAGCATCACAGGTATTCTTCACTTTTTCACAGGTATTACGTGCAGATTGCAGGGGCTCAAGTAGACTTACACGGTGAAATGGCACAGGCAGAAGTCATACTTGGCAACTACGTTCATCAAGGAGACAATCTCTCGGTGCCGGCAAGAGATTCGAGACCAATATTAAGAATGGACTTTCTACCTGCCCTTCCATTAGTCAAATAGTGCGCCCGTTAACTCTATCAAGTTCAGGCTTCGTATAGCTAGTTTCCGGCTGGAAAGTGATGCATCCTCCAATGGTATGCGCTACCCAGCCAGAAGCCTCTCATTTTCGATGAAAACACTGGTGGAGTCAGAGTTAAAACGGTAACTCTTCGAGGGAATCATATATCTAGTTTCTAATCCAAAGATGTCTGCACTAATCGTTCCGGGGGTCAAACAATCTGGAGCACGAAGACCTATATGAATATGCGGTGATTACTCACTCACGTTGAATCGCTTAATAGACAAGAGACTTTAGCACATTTACCACACATGGAGAAAATTCTGAACAAGATTAATGGAGCAACTCTATATACCGTTATTGACCAGGAAGACGCGTACCTTCAGATGTCTCTTGACGAAAGCAGTCAGCTTATAATGTGTATATCCACTCATCTGGGTCACTTTGCATACTCGAAAATGCAGTTTGGTGTATCGGTCGCTCCACTGATCTTTCAACAGGCTATCGACACACTGCTTAAAGACATTCCGTATGTTGCAGCCTAAGAAGATGATATAGTCATCGGTGCCCCATTAAAAGAAGTGCATGATCATACCCTGCACCTCCTAAAGGAAAAAACTCTCCACCCATAATTTAAAAATCAACTGCAATAAATGGCAAATCGAGCAAAAACAAGTGAAATTTGTGGAATTTCTTCTACGTAATGGAAAGATTCTCCCAGATTCTGAAAGAGCCGCTTCCTTGACGCAAATACCTCAAAATATCTTTCAGTATCGAAATTGTTCGATTTGCTTCGAAATAATTACATTTTGATTTAATCTCATATGATTTTCTGTCTAATGTGTAGTTTTATTTTCATTTAAAATAAATCAGCGCATTTATTTCTTAATATAAGATAAGACCATAGAGTAATAATTGAGTATCCTTACTCTATGGGTAAGACTGCTACGTACTGTCTTTATTGATAACGATTCCAGCGATATTCTATAAAGATTAGACGATGCGATAGCAGTTCCTTAACAGTCATTAACGATAAGGAGAATAGGCCCAATTTTGACCTCTAATAAATCAGGCTAGAATGCATTAAAAGCATATTTTTGGTATCAGCGTAAATGTTCATAAAATGAACTTTTGACAATGTGTCTAAATGTTTTTTTAAAAGAGGTAAATTTCTATGAAAATTGTTTGTTCTTCTTCTTATAATTATTTAAACAAAAATGAGTCGAAAAATGAAAGCATAACATTGAACGATAACATTGAAATGATATTGATGATATGAAGTACATTAAAAAATTGATATAAAACGGGCGCCAATATTTAAAAGACAAAAAGTTAAAATGATATTGATGATACATAGTACAACCATCGAAGAAAATTGATATAAACATGGCGCCAAGATGTAAATGTTACAATACTTTCTGTTTAAAATGCATGAATAAGATCAGTATGGAACATAGGTATACATCTAAACTGAAAAATTCATAAAAACATGATACCAAAAATTATGAAAAATTCTTGGCAATGAAACATTTTTACAAAAGCAATGAAACCCATATGAATGCAAAAGTAGTTGTTTTAAGTAAGCCAATTTTTATAACATAATAAAATAATATAATTTATACCACGATTTTTTTCCGAATTTTTGTTGTCATATTATTATGAATTTTACAGTCTAGATGTATGTACCTATGTTCCATATTGATCTATACGTTTATGCATTTTAAATAGCAAAAATATTGTAGCAATAACATCTTGGCGTTGTGTCTATATCATTTTCTTTATTGGCTGAGTATATGTATCATCAATATCATTTTAACTTTTTATGTTTTAAATCTTGGCGATCTTTTTATATCAATTTCTTTAATGGCTGTATTTCATATCATCAATATCATTTCAACGTTTTTCTTTTGAGGAGCTTGCAGTTCTTTGTTTTCATTTCTGCGTAGCTGTCGTTTTTATTTCGATATTTATTAATTGATATTAAAACGTTAATATTTAAAAAATATAGGATATACTTTAAGGACTACTAACAAATGTAAAATTAGTATAAAAATATTTTTGAATATTCTTAACATTCTTGGTATATTCTGTCGGCCATAACTGTTTTGTACCAATTTGCATTTTTTCGCTTGCAGTAGGTACTAAATACATAGTACTACATATATCTTGTTATTTTCTATTATTTTTTATATGTATCATATCATTATCATTATCATTTTGACTTTTTGTTTTCTTAAATAGCTTGAGAGATATTAACAGCTCTAGTCATTAATGCTAAGGAGAATAGGTATATTTTTTACCGCTCATTAATCAGGCTACAATGCATTAGAACGTATATTTTGGTATCAGCGTAATCGCCAAGCGCTAAAGAACAAAATGCACCTGAGATGAACCTATGAAACAGTTTCTAGATACTTTTTGAAAAGGGGTCAATTACGATGAAAACTTGTTTCTTTTTCTTCCTCTTCATATTTTTATTTTCGTAGCCAAGTTGGTTGATATCAATACCCAAAAAATGACCCTTAACGGCCACAGTTAATACTCCTTGCTTGTAGCATTCTTATTCTTATTCTTGGTTCACGATGCTATCGCATCGTATAATTGACATTTTATTGGAAAATATATTTTCTACATAAAATTGATATTCTTAGATTAATCGCTGGAATTTTATCAATAAATGCAGTACAACAGTCTTACCCATAGAGTATCCTTCAAAGATAATAGATAATAATCTATTGTTCATTATTGATTATTTCCCCGTATTATTTTATATTAGAATTCAAAAGTTACCAAACATAAGGTTTTTTTATTT
>JAYRBW010042092.1:0-11617 GCA_036023295.1 Invenusta paracnida
AGCAGTTGCTTCTCGAAACGTTGACAATATAATAATTTTTATTCATTGTGGTTTTATTTTATTTTATTACCTTTTCCCAAGTAATTTTAGAATTATCATATATTCAACTTCTATTATAGTATTTTTTTAACACTAAGTACCAGTATTCAGTGTATCTATATGATAATCTGCATCGTGAGATATGCAGATACCTTTTAGTCTTTAGTTAGTCTAAATTATCGTCTCGACTTTTCTTCTCAACTCTCATTTTATCTCATCTCTCTTCTCTCTTTAGTCACACAAAGACTTCCACGAATTGTACGAAGCCGCCAACATGACTACACCCCACAGTCCTTACGCTTACCACAGCTACGACTCAGTCTGGACTATAGCTCTGGCTTTTCAACAAATCTTCGAACTTCAGGCGTTAAGGATTCCAACGGTGATACCCCGGATTCCTGAAAATCTCTTTGATCTCTCAAATCAACTAAGAACCGCAATTCAGCATCTTCATTTTGTTGGAGTTTCTGTAAGTGAGCTACTCATGTATATACAACAGAATAGCATTTAAATAATGTACATTATTCACCAGAATCATAGAATATGCAGTTGCAGACCATAATACAAATCCTCGATAAAAGCTTTTACTATTACAAGTTTTCTTTTCTCGTTTCTTTTTTCCTTTAGCTGGTTCTATTGCTTCCGTAAAATGTTTTAAGATCATTTTTATTCGCTTTTCTTCTACAATATAGTCTTTCAATGTTGTATTTTTATGAAAAGTATAAATATCCACCGAAAAGAACATCTACATATATTATACGTGCAACATTGGTTTTATAACAACACCAGATTTATACCAACGATGGAACTGAAGTAACGTAATGTATATAGAGACAATAGATGACAATAGATTACTTCATCATAACAGGATAATAACCATAGATACATAATATATAAAATACTGTTTAAATGACTAGTATAGGCATTCTTGCCCCGATAGCGCACTTTATAAATCCATCTCGATAGCTTTTGCATAATTGATTGCTTCATTTAAAATAATTATTAAATGTTCCATTTGATTAAATTATTGAATTTACCAGTATTGTCTTATCGGCTATTTAAATACAGTAGGTAGTACATATATCTAAATATATGTATCTATGATAATAACACATTACGCGGTCTATCATATTACATATTATAGCGTCCTAATTATACAAATAAAGTGGATAATCCAATTTTAATAGTATGTAAACCTATCGTTAATGTACATACATATACCCGATAAAATCCAAGATTAATATATTTTATCATAAAATATATTCTTCTAATTTTGTCCTAAACGGATATCATCACGAATTATAATATTTATTACATATAAATACCAAAATGAAATTTATATTTGCTACATTCTATAAGTAATAATTACATACGAAATCTATTACAATGTTGACTATAAGCGAATATAGATGAATCATAATGTAATTAATATGAGAGCACGAAGAGAGAGAGAATGATTAGAAAAGATTGAGAAAATAAGGTTGGTCTGATTGCGTAAGAGACTAATTATTGAGCGTTTTTCCAAAAGTGGAAACGTTAACGATTCCAACGTAATTCTTTAGGAAACGTTCATTTCAAAAGTGGAAATGTTGACGATTCCAACGTAGTTCTTTAGGAAACGTTCATTCCAAAAGTGGAAACGTTAAAGAATCCGACGTAGTTCTTTAGGAAACGTTCATTCCAAAAGTGGAAACGTTAACGATTCCGACGTATTTCTTTAGGAAACGTTCATTCCAATTCATCATCGATATGTACACATACTAATTTTAATTTTATTGACATACATGGTTAAGTTGCATTTCAATACATTGAATAGAAAATTTATATTATTTATAGCAGTAGGTTTACTTTAGGATTTATTCTGATTAAAGTTGAAAAGGTTGTTCAATATTTGTAGCTACTAAAAAAAATATTTAGTAATTAAATTTGTCGATGCAAACTGAATAAAACTAACGTATGAACAGGATACTTATGTTTTATTCAGTTCTATATTTACTAGGGGTTTATCTATACAATCACTGCATATTTAGTATATTGTGTTTTAAATCGAGAAAAAAGTAAAATAAATAGAAATTTTCCTAAAAATGAATCACAGAATTTTAGTCATTTTTTTATATTGTTTTTCACGTTGCTTTGTAAATGTCTGGTTTCAAAATTATTAAGAAATAAATAGATTATATATGTATGTATATCGAAATAAAGAAAGAAGAGCACGAAAATAGAACCAAGATATTTATAAATAATAATAGTTCAACCTAAGAAAACTAACGTTTAACCAACGTTTAACCAACGTTAATATTACTCTTTATACAGAAGCTACTTTTATATAGATAAAGAATATAATAATGATTTTTATACATATATATATATTCATTAAATGGTCATTACTTATTAGCTTGATCGCTTTGTATCATTCTGATACTTCGAATGTAATGTGATGCCTTTGATTTTTAAAATACATCGAATTGTTTGCTTTTAATATAGTATATAAATTCATAGTTTATACTTTTTTTCTTTTAACTCAAATCGACAATCGAAAGTTTTCGTTGAACACTGCCTCTTCCACCTCAGCTAAGAGGTAGAAGGTTAAGATATGCAAACATTCATGTAATAAATTACTTATACACGTAAACAAAACATTGGTGAGGGGAATAGCAGTGGATATGCAATATAAAAAAAAGTTTTTATGCATGTGAAGCTGAAATTAGAGGCTAGTTTCTAAAAGGGCAGTTACAGCTAGACTTAAAATCTATTAGTTATAATTTGGAACAATTTTGAATATTCTTGTCATAGTTTATAATATTTCCCATCTATTTGAAAGTCAAACATTTTTTTGGCCTCTCAAATATTGCACTCATAGCACACTCATTGCATAGGTACATGTTTGTTAATTTATCATTTTGCTTTTCAGGGTTCTATTTCATTCAATGGACCAGACCGAATAGGGCCTTCGGCAGTATTTCAACTACAAAGTATGATCCTAAATTATCTTCAATTTTTATACGGGTTTATATATTCTTAATACCAACAATTTATCATGACTCTGTAAAGGAAGATTGTCATTGATCATAAGCCATCATAGTGAAAATAGTATGTTTAGGTAGTCTTTCAAAACATCATTGTGGTAATAATAATACTATACTTAATTCTGGTTTATAATAATTTAAATTGCCAGTAAAGCATTGTATAAATTGAAATATAATTTGTATTTGTATATTTATTGCTAAATGCATATTAACATTTATATCGGTGGAAAATATTCATGTCTACTATATATACATATATCGCATGATATATATACTTATAAATATTCTGTATTTTATGAAATATTTCTAAATATTTATTCAAGATGGCATTCTTGAAAGAGTTGCCATTCTAGATCAAGAAGTCACTGAAAATGTCTCCCTCAACTTCAACTGCAGTGGTTGCGTTTCTGTTCAGTGGCAAGGTTAGTTATACCTAATCGATATAATTATTTTATCACACTATATAAGTTTAAAAAATCAATGTCAAAATCCATAAATCAAAACCTTTTTACGATGAATATATAAATATATATATAGTATTTAAATGTTTAAATGAAATGATTAAAATGTTAATTGTAAAAAGTGTTATATACATATTTAGTTGCATTTTGGAATTTATCAAATATTAATAGCGAACATTTTATAGATGTACCTCTATATGATAGAAATATGTAAAAAATAAATAAATTTTCTTATTTTTTCAATTTTGTAATTGTGCAATTAGATAAAACCAATCCAAAATATTGTATAACATATAATCCATCACAAATAGCTTTTATCAATTTCGAGGAAATTAAAGCCACCTTATCCTTAAATCGTAATGAAAATAATTATTAAAAAATTGCGGTTTAGGAGTATTATAAACTGTTGCTCTTAATGTTGCACATGATAGTATACTATCATGTGACTCCCAAAAAACAGTTAGTCCTGATAGTATGAAACTTAAAATAGTCGCGTATATAGTAGTTATTTTCCGTGAATTCATGCAATAAATATTATGATCAAAGCATTACTATATATAACTTCAGTATAAATAATGGATGATGTATTCTTCCGTTTGCTTTTCGTAAAACTCACAACAAAAATGTAGAGTTTGAAACGTTGGGTATGAATAAAACACACATTATATACCGTTTGGACATAATCCAAGTTTCCGTTCTATCTTTCTGACGCCAGGCGCTAGACAACCAGTAGACGGAGTGGACGTTGTCCTGAAGACACGGACTGTGGATCAAACCCTTTTCTTAGTGATTGCCACTTTCTGTTCTCTGGGATCAGTTCTCTCTATCGCGCTCTTCATCTTTAACTGGCATTTCAGAAGACTCAAGTGAGTGCGCCATCAAGCTGCTCTGTATCGCAGAGTTATAAATAGAATCGAGGTGATATTGCAAGTTTGAAATAAGCATAATTTAACTGATGGAATAAAACCAGTCTTTCAATCAGAAACCTGTAGATATATACCTACTTTAGCAATAATTATATACGCTTTTTTATTGATGCACAGCAGTTCAACGAAGCATACAAATTAGATTAGAAATAAGGCGAGTGGTTGATTGAAGAACCGAAAATCAGGATTAAAGGAGCCCTTACAAAAAAGTACACCACGACATAATTTAATACTTATGTTGTACATAATATATTTATACTTGTAAATATTTAGGCACGCATTCCACACACATAGGTGATCTGAGTCATTAGCGGGAGATTGTGTTGTGACTAAACATCACTTGTTATCAATTTATTATTATTATAATATATGCATAGTTTGTGTTATATGGACTTGCTGTAGGTTTTATAAAAATAAGCCATGTTATATATTTTTCAATATTATAAATTTTTATTCATTTAATTTAACCAAAACTAGTTGAAGATAAGTATGGTACAATGATAAAAGGGAGCCAAACAAAGTCATATTGATTAAAAAAAGGTGTTATTCTTGTATTAAAAGTCTGAAAAAATGGAATAATTAAGTGTTGTGTTCGATGTGTGTATTTTTCTTAGATTAAAAAACAATAAATAAATCTTTTATAACTGAATTTTTAAGCAAATGATTGTTCAGTCAATTATTTCATTACATAAGCTTCTTGCTCCCTATGAATCATGGTTATTATAATAAAAGCATAAAAGAAGGATATTACTTTAGTACTTGCTGCAAAGTATAACTTATATTCGCAAATTTTTTGGAGAAGACGTGGTAAGGGTAACAACAGCGTTAAGCAACCCGTTTTTGAAAACCATTCGTTCAGTCGCATGACTAGGAAGTCTTCTCCGAAATTTTGAAAATTAAAGTTATATTTTGCATCAAGAGCTATCCTTCTATTAGGTATGTTTTCATTTCATTATAATTATAAACACAGTATATTCTCCAATAGCAACCCAGGGTACTTATTAGAGACTGGACGTATAATAGATTAAATAGAGTATATTCTATATTATGTAGGTATGTATGCTTTGCGATTTAATGCCTATGTGATATTTTACAGATACATTAAACTTTCGAGTCCCAATTTGAACAACATGACACTTCTGGGGTGCCTGCTAGTTTATCTCTCGGTGATCTCATCTGGTCTCGAAAACAATCGATTTCTGGCTCAAGGACACGCTGTAATCTGCTCAGTATGTCAAGATTCATCTACAATGTATTTTTATAAATCAATAATAAGATAATTTCGGACTGAGCATATGATTTTATTTGCTTCTTAATCCACAATTATTTTAAATTTTGCCTTTGTTGTAAAAACAAAATGAATGACAAAAGTTTTTTGTAGTTTTCATAACACACGAAAAATAGATTACTGCCAGTTAACAAGTCTATAAAATATTGTTCATTATTGATTTGTTGATGAGTAACATTCTTATCTTCTATTATATTATTCTAAACATTAGTACTAAAAATATAGATATAAATGTACTATAACGATATTATAGGTAATTATTATTAATACTTATCAAGCCAAGAACAAAAGTGAGTTTAGCTTGAGAATATTGGAGTTTCCTAAACTATAACGCATTAACCAGTTCCAGAGCCCCCGTCGTCCATGTGGGAATAAACAAAATAGCTTTTAAGAGATGCTTGCAGATCTATAGTCATTAGTACTAAGTACAGGGTGTTCAAAAAGTACCTGTGCACCTGATTATGTATCACATAAATAATATTCGAGGCTTTGAAAAACCATAAAGATTAAAATGATTGATATCTATCTTTTTATTTTAAAATAATTTTCAATAAACTTTTGAAAACTAAACTATTGCTTTGATATTACAGTGTAATACATATTCAGGTGCACAGTCACTTTTTGAACACCCTGTATAACAATATCCATATTTTGGAGATCATATATTGATTAATATCTGTGATATTTTATAGACGATTAAGTATAGGTTTTAATGGTCGCTTATGCTTATTAATAAGTTATACATTATTGCCAACATAGAGTAATACATACATAAATATATTGACTCTTATTGATTTCATATGCATTGCGTTGTAAATCTTCGTCATTATAAAATCGTTTTATTGTAATGAATTTTATGTAAAAGGGTAGACTAGAAGTAGTGTTAAATATTTTTATTAAATTCATTTTAAGAGAAAAACATACACATTCATACAGTTCTAACATACGTAAGTTGTCTGTAATATATAATTCATTGCCTGTGTATCTAAAACTGTTTTACTGCACAAACGATTTAATTGTTGTGAATTTTAGAAAAAAATATTTTGCAAAAACTTTTGGGTAGACGAGAAGTAGTATAAAACTGCATACCGAATCAATAAGAGTCGTTTCTCTATGTGTACTCTACGCTATCAATCTCTTAGTAATCTATAACAAATATTTAAAAAAAAATGCATTCTGTTTATAGATTTTTTAAATTTGTATTCAACAATGCGGCAATCACATTTTACTACTCAGTTTATTCCTTCGCTTTGCTACATAAATATTCATGAAAAAGTATCCGTTATACCCCTTATCCTATATATAGATATCCTAGGTAGTCTTTCTTTTTACTCACTAGATTAGGTCAAATTCTACATCAAAATTATATTGAAAAACTAAATATAGCTTCTATATGCAAAAATTACTAATATATTATTTCTTTCTACTCCTTAGAAGTGTTAATGTTTTATAATAATATCTATAGAAATTTTGATAAAACTTATTAATCAAACTTATTATTAAGGTACTTATGGTTGTGAATTTATCACTTTGTGAATTGTGACTTTTAGTGACACAACCACATTGAAGAAAATAGTATTTCTGGTGTATAATATGTAATTCGTAATTAGTTGTTTATTATATTTTCAGGTATTATTACGCAAGAAATATACTTCGTAAGGTCATTGGCCAGCGTCTTGTATACCAATTTAACAAGGAATATACAGAGAAATTTACAGGAAAATGATTCTTGTAATCATTAACACTTTGCTCAATTGAAAAGTCTAAATGTGGTTTTTAGAAAAACTAAGAAACATATTTTAATATACGTGATTTAGTTCGTGATTTTAAATGTCATACTGTCATACATTGTCTTATGACATATATATGGCACATATATTATATGACATATATTTATATTATTAAAATAGTTTTGAATATTACAGGAGTATTAATTATGGCAAGCAATACTGCATAGTCAAATTTATGCTTTATTGACCATTTAATTAGGTACTAATAATTATGACTTTGCTGGCGAGAATATAAAAAATATTTATATATTCAGAATTCAAATACTATATTTATAAACAAAATTGTATTTTAATAAACTGTTTTCCTTATTGAAATTTATAATTAAATGTCCATTATGTTCGCTTAAAACTCACCGATAATTACCTATATTAATTCTATTCGTTTTTTAAGTAAAGAGAAGTTATGTCTATTTGTTGAACTATAAATTGAAATATTAACGTTGTGCAAAGGCCAATAAATATAGTTTTATATTCAAAATATTGTATTATGGACTCATAAATAATTTTATTATTTTACTCATTCATATGTCACAGTTATTTTATAAAATATAACATAAATAATATCTAATATGTATTCTTAATTGTAGAATTTGAAAGCATTGGTATATGCGATGATTATATAAAATACTTTTTATATAATAGTAATAGCTCTACTGATATATATATGAGTACATAGGCTTTTAAGCGCACTTTTACCAGCATAACGCGTAGGCGTTTTTTGCTTATAATAATAATATTCTAAACAAAAACGACCGCGTCGCAAAAATGAAAGCTGAGAAACGAGCTCCTCAAAAGAAACACATGGAAATTATATTGATGATAGGAAGTACAGCTCTTAAAAATTTGATATAAAAAGGACCCCAAGATTTAAAAAAGTAAATATTAAATTTATAATGATGATACATATAGTATAGCCATCGGATAAATTGATATAAACATGACGCCAAAATGTAATTGTTACAGCACTTTCTGTTTAAAATGTATAAACGTATAGATCAACATGGAACATAGGTTACGTCTAAACTGTAAAATTCATAAAAATATAAGTGCAAAAATTATGAAAAAATATTGGAAATGGTTTAAATTATATTATTTTACTATGCTGTAAAAAATTGCTTACTAATTAGAACAACTACTTTTGCATTCATGTGGATTTCCTTGCTTTGTAAAAATATTCTATAAGTACTACAGTATGTGGTGCTTATACAGTGATGCTTAATTTATGTGGTGCTTAATTTATGTGGTGCTTATTGTCTCTGTTACCTTTATCGTCATCTTATACTTAAACATAGAATGAAAGATATTAAAAAACAATTACTCACATGTAAAAATGCAGACACATTTGTACTACAGTATATAAAAATAGCTTTTAATAATTGATTGTACTCTTTCAACTATTATTCTTCAAATTATATTTATATTGAAATGATGAAGTCCTTATATATCTTTTAAAAATAAATAAAACGTGATTGATCAACTCAATTTTCCGACTTTTTATTTTTCTAATAAAAACAGATTGGGTATAAACCAATTTAAATATATATGTATGTATATATTCATGATTATAGTGTTTTTTAAATTTAATAATCCGGATACAGTTCATTATGAATGAAATGACTAGCGCTTTAGACTTGGTGTTTATTGAACCTCTTGCTTCACCATTATGTCGTCGTAATAGAGATACCTAGTCGACTTGTTGATCTTATCACTCAAGATTTACGTTTAGGTAAATTTTATAATATATTATATTCCTTTAAAAATTGAACAACTATCAAGTCACTATTGGATCCGTTACAAATGTTGGAGAAGTCTAAATTTTTACAAAATCTAACAGAAACAATTTTTTTTAACGATCCATTAGGCTTCAATTAATTCGAGAACAACTAATAACCCTTATTGAATCCATACTCAGTGCTGATGATTCACTTATAGAAGATAATCCTCTCTCGCAACTTGTACTTGATATCAACATGGATTTGGAATCTGGCATTGCTTTTAAAACGCTGGACGAATCACATCCAATCAATTTAATTATGGATCATATTTGTAACTCATTTGACAGTCATCTGATTATTACACATTATCTTCCATCATGGCATATCAAGCGAAACTTATTGCATATAAAGATAGAAATGAAGTCCATGATTTTTTAAATAAGTACTACACAGTTGAAGCTTTTGATACTATCTTTCACTTACTTAATGCCAGTGAATACAAATAATATTATTTTTATTAAATTATTTTTCAATTCGTTTATTTTTGTCATATTTTTTGTTATTTTTATTTTTAAAATGATTTTTCATAAATTTAAACCAAATAATAGTAATATTTAAAAAACAAAAAGAAATATAAATATAAACATTTATTAGGAAGCAAAAAAGAAAATATGTAAATACATTAAAAATTAAAAATTAAAATTAAATCGTTTTTAAACAATGCAAATTATTACATCAAATATTGGCCATCATTGTTCAAATTATCATTAATGTCATCTTCATCATGAGCATCATCTATTTTTTGCATTGTGAAGGTTGTGTCCTCGTCAAAAACCAGCGTTCTCATAGCGTCTTGTCGCTTCAATGACAACTTATTCACTCTTTTCTTAGTCTTCTTAGGCGCGTCAGTGATTATCGTCTGAATGGTTTTGACTGGTGTAGACGTTACCAAGGGGGTAGATGATACCGGTGAGTCCAAGAACCGAATAAGAGGGGTGATACTAGCCGCGTTGATCAGGGGTGATGCTGGAGTCTCCAAAACACGGTCATTGTGACCCTGCCAGTCAACAGCTTTCGGGCATTGATCAGCTTCGGAGGAGGTTGACTGTGCTGTAGTAGTAGCCACAACATCGAAGATTGGTAGTCCAAAATCGAGCTGACATGTTGTCCAGATATCAATGTCAACACCCTTCTCTTTATGAAGGATGAAGAACATTAAACCACACTTAGCATGAAGACTCGCAGTATAACCACTATCGCCATGTTGTCCAAGGTAGATCATTGATACACGAATCAACAATTGATAACGACCCGATCCAAGCTGTTTTCCTCCATTAGTTCCCCCTGTGCGTCGAAGAACCGAACGTCCAACGAAGGTTTTAGCCAGAGAATTTGGCCTTTACCGTTGGGCCTCAAACAGAAATCAGGATCGCATAGGGCTGCATGGATTGGTTTTGGTTTTCTCCTTAGAACTCAGTCTGCGCCTATTGATACAGCTTCTCGCCCAGCAAAATCTCCTGATCGGCAAGCTTGGATATGGTCTCCAAATTGGGATTGTAATTAAATGTCCGCTTTTCGTCAAGATAGCCACACTTGGATTTGAACACCTCCGTTATTAAATATACGTCGCCGCCCGATTCAGTCAATATAGAGGCTATATTGGTTACTCGACTACCAGATTTGTAGATCCGATGTGCACCAATATGAAGCTTTGGTATATCCACTGACTGTCCAATTTAATAAAACACTTCATAATTAGCAGGAGGTCAGTCGTGACAAAAAAAATTAAGAATAACTTTAAGCTCAATAATACCTTCTTCTATATATATTTTAATTTAAATATATCATTTTCGGTTTCCGATTTAGTAACACTTTCGGTTTCGCTTTCGATACCCAGAAGCAGAACGCATTTTTTTGATTTCCAAAAGAAAAACGCATTTTCACGATTCCCAGAAGCAGAATGCATTCTTACAATTTCTGAAAGCAGAACAAATATCACTACTTATAGATACTATATATGTTGTAAGGCGCTGAGGAAAAAATAGCTTGGAGACCAACTTTTTATTCAGATGCAAACAATGTACGATAATGTATATTACTTTTTCTTGTTATTAGACATAATTAATACAAATATTGATCATGTTATAGTAGTTCAAGTTTTTGCATATTTATTCTTTATATAATAATATCAGTAGTAGGGTAGGGTGATCTCCATTCCACCCCCCCCTTCGCGTCCAATCAGAATCGGGACAGCTCTCAGCCAATGGTACGGCTGTCAGTGTATTCAAGTAACGTGCGCGCTTTCCCCTCTCACCTTACCGCGTACTGATTGGTCGATACTGAAAAATTTAGAGTGTAGACGTAAGCGCGCG
>JAYRBW010042103.1:0-11617 GCA_036023295.1 Invenusta paracnida
ATCTATCTAATTCTGTTTTTACAATTTGAATGGAAATAACAACAATTTGAAATCCGGTAATGCAAATATAAATTTTTCAGAATTCCTTCGACGATTACGCAATTTTTATCAGCCAATAAGAAGTCGCGTAAATTATGACGCTTCACTTTCTAAATTTAGCAATTGCAATTCGTTTGGAATTAGTTACAATTTGAGCGAGAAAACCTATATTATAGATCAATAAGATTCATTGATATATATCGAAACTGTAAAAACATTAAAACATCACAACACAATTTACGAAAAAATTCTTGTGAAATATATAATATATATTTTTTGTGGTCTACGTACCGCAGAGATTAAATTTATTATTAAATGTATTGAATAAATTAACAAACAGGATACATATATTTTAATATACGATATTTAACTTTCAAATGTTGCACATGTACTGATATGTAACATTGACAATAATAATTATGTATTTATATTATTTTAAAATATTCAATATTTTGAGTAAAATCATATTTAATATTATGCAATTAAAAGTAAAATTTTTCAATAAATATACAAAATGTCTGCGAAAAAAATTTAAATCCACCAATAATCTAATATCAAGTTAATTGCTATACAATCATTATACCTGTGGTTCAAACCATAGTCGAAATGAAAGCATACCGTTGAAATCACTATGTTTTGTCCTAAACACAAAATACGGAATTTGTTGTTTTATTAATACGCTTCTACACGCAGGTGACACATATTGTTGTTATCTATTATCATCTCTCAAGCTAATTGCTGAGGCACTTATTATAGTTGCTTCGTTAGCTAACGCATCGTCTATTTCTACTTGATCGATTCTACTAAATTATTGATGGGTTTTGGTAGGTATAAATGTTAATATCGAATAAATAATATTCAAACTTTAAGAAATTATTGACATATTATAATATCGACCATTTCAGACAACATCACTGATATACTTTAGGAATACATAATTAAGGATAATATAATTAGTATTTTTGGTTGCATTTTCGTATTCAGAATACTAACAGAAATACGTCCACCATGGATATGAAGTGCATTTATGGGTGAGTTATTATACTTTGCTTTTTTTATAACGAGACGTGTATACCATCAACTTGAGAGTTTATCAAATATTTCTTTTTATAAGTATAAAGCATTTTACAATTAATACGCCCATATAATATAGTGTATATACATATTTACCATGTTTTATTAGTTCATAAATGTGGGAGTATTCGATTTAATTCATTTCACAAGGTGATCATATAAAACGATTGATTGAGACAGTAATTACAAATAATATTATTTACACACATATTAACATGTATATTTAAAACACCTTTAGACCTTTAGTCAAATTACTAGTTCATTATTTGTGATATTTATTGAAAATTATTTATTTTATATTGCAATAAATCAGAAATTTTTATAAATAATTTAATATTGTTGAATTTAGCATATTTCTAAAACCAAAAACATGAACGTTGTATGAACGAAAGCCAAAAAACGATCTACCTAATCAAAAGAAAAGATAAATAATAATATTGATAAAAATAGCGTTAATATTTCCTGTTTACATGGCTTGCTTGTTAAACTTGTATAAAAAATATATATATTATAGAGAAATATATGTATGTATATCTAATCACGAAAATGAATCCATGTGCATTTACATAAAATTTACTTTTATCGATTAAATAGAATAACTAAATATATTGTGTTTAATTGTATATACATTCTATTACAAATTTACAACTTACACCTCACCAAAATGTTATAATGCTACAAATTGGACTGCTTATTCATTCAGACATTATTTTCTCTGTTCATTGTTTTCAGCATGTTGTCATGGTGGCTAGTTCTAGTCTCATGTCAACAAAGCAACATCCACGAGAATCTAATCGACATTCAAAAAAGAGGCATCGATGATAGATATGACCCCAATGCATTTACATATCGACGTTAGTACACAAGAAATGTTATATATTTAGTGTATTATCTTTTGATAAACTCAACATTTCGAAAACATTTGTGTGTATATATATAGTAAAAAATAATTTTCGCTGTAAAAAATGAATAGAGTACTGTTGATTATATAAGTAGTTATTGAAGTGTGCATTTAGTTGAGCTTTGTCTGTAAATCTTTGATGACATATTTATTTTAAATTATGTAAAGATTATAAATATTCAAAACTTGTAAAAATCAAAAGGAAAGTGATGGAATCGATTGGTAAAATCTGTACTATATGTCGACAATTTGCACCTATTTCTGAAAAGAAATTTTGCCATAATGCCTATATTATGATTTTTAATTATAAATTCGGCAAATTAAAATATTCAGATGATACGTAGATTTGGGACACGAATTCGTATTTAAAAAACTTATGAAGAGATATCGTCAAAGATAACGTTTTAGGGAACAATATACTAATTTGATATTTTAACATGTCGTATTATTCCCTAAAATATTCCTACATAGTTTTATGTTCCTTTCATTGAAAAGTATATATTTGTCGTAAGACAAATTAAACTTTTGAAAGTTAGCATATCGATAAACCAATTTTTGTAACATGTTTTACTAAAACGTGGTCTCAAAAAAGATTTATATATTATCTTAACAAACTAATATGTTTTGCTGTTAGTATTACGTATTATCCTTAATTTCAAGTAATACACCTATGTATTTACTGAAAATCTTACAATATGTTTGCTATCAAGATTTTCCTATTTGTACAAGGATATTGTTACATTCTTTTTTGATTGAGTTATGCCTAATTGTGAAGAAATAAATAGTATAATTATTATGCAAAAGCTTGATTAAGAAAGTTGTTTTTTTGTGCGCTTTCATTTTTACATATTTTACAATCGAAATGGCATTATTACAAATAGGTGTAAATTATATGTTGTCACTTTTGACTTAATACTCCAATTACTGGTTCTTTACATAAAAATGTATTTTGAGTCTTCCGCAGATACATTACACAAATTAACATACGTTGCAGATTCAGTTTGAAATCACTACTAAGCTTGATATTATGTTTTTCATTTGACAGCATACTTGTTATCTTCACGGCAAATTACTTTACATATACTTAATTTTACTATACCAACAAACTCTATTATCATTTCTAAATTAACGTAAACGGAGAAAGATCATACATATGGTCGAATTTTTTTCTCTGAACCTATCAGCATTAATCTTTCTCTCGCGCGGGAAACCCACACGTCAGAGCAGTACTTTCTTACATTTTGGCTCGAACCTGGCTGTCGATGGGAACACTGTATCAATTATGGACTTAGGAAGTTGCTCTCACACACAAAACGACGTAAAAGCATGGTGGTATGTGGACCTTCTCGATATCTACCAAGTCGCTTACGTTGATATCATTAATCGGAGCGATTGCTGCAAAGAACGACTTGCCAAATTTAATATTCAAGTAAGTTAAACGCAGCAGTTTCTATATTGTCCCGTTTCATGAAAACAAAAACATGCTGGTGTTATAGTTCAGATTCAATCTTTCCGGTTTATAGTCAATTACATATATCACCGCTTATTTAATATATATATAACTCACAGTTGTGTGCTATTAGATATAATTTATGACAAAACATATGATATAATACATTATTTAAAACGGAATAGCGACTATTGTACATTCTGAAGGAAGCAGCTCAAAAACTCTGAAACATATATTACCAATCTACAAAAAATGGTTTAATATTGAAATGGAAAATATTTCATATTATGCCATGAAGTTCTAGAAAGTTTCTGCAATTTGTCTATGTATAATTTATCGATGAATAAAATATAGTAATTTTATAAATATAATAAAACAATCATAATATAAATGCAAATGTTATAAGATAATAATAACGATACTTAAATTTGTTAAAAAACCAGTCACTATACTCTTCAGATTGATATTAATATCTTTATTATTTTATTATCTAAAATGTGCATTATTATAAAATGCTTTTGTCACTAAACCTTATATTTTACAAGAAGTTTTTGATATCGTTGTCTCTACACTTATTTAAACTTCACTTGTATTTCCTGATTTCAATTAAGCATGTAAAGTATATTCCATAAGTGTTTGGGACATAATCAAGCTATACATAGAATGTGTAGTACATAATATTTAAAATGGTTACATATCGGTAACAAAGCAAGCAGTAATCGTGAACATTGGAATTGCCACAAGGTCGCACGGAGACTAATAACATACTAACGGTTTACATATTTGCAATTAAAACATATGTATATGAATCATTGTATATATTTATCAAATGTTCTGTAGCCGAATTTATAATTGTTTGAAAGGGATAGTCTATTTTAGATTGGAGTTTATTTCACAATTATCTGTTTCTTACTTTTAACAGACTGGAATGACGGAACATGACATTACACTAATCTGCGAATCCGTACATAATGATAATTATAAACGAAACGGATTCCAGTATAATTGTATGGAAGTTGCTCGATTTGTTATGATTCAACTTAAGAGTACAAACCCCCTAACACTGTGCGAGGTTGAGATCAGGGGATATAGTAAGTAAAGTTTTAACGTTACCTTACTCACTGAATTATTTTTATATGAATCCATCTTATTCTGATTGCCATTTCGAAACAGAAAATCTCTAATGTTGCTCGCATTGCCATTGAAAGGTGTACAACTTAAGTTTAAATGATCACCATTGGTGAATATTGGCCTCTGGATTAAATACAGCTTTGGGATAATTTGCATTTACTTACAGATTACAGAATACCTGTTGTTATTCTAGAGTGTTCCAAAGCATTCGACATATAAAATACTTGTATTATGTAATATTACAATTTATTCTCCACAAACTATTCCTCATCAAATACTATTTAACTACATATTTATGTAAATATTAAAATAGACTTTGATAAGAGTATACATAAGTGACATAAATATATTCTATCGGAAAGTAATGAAACACAAATGTATTCGAAGTGTAGAAGAATATGTCAAAAAACGTTTAATGTTTTTACTTAACTACTCAGCATTATCAAGATCAAAAATGTATTTACCACAATCCGTAGTTTTCGAATAAGTATGCTTTTGTATAAAATGTTTATCACTTTCAATCAGAAATTCAAATTAGAATAAATATCATTTAAATGTCAGTGTTTTTTTATATTTTTTTAAAGAATATTGTTCACGTCAATATTTTTCGTTTTACAATGAAATTGTAATAATTTGTTTTTTATTGGTTTGTATGAGTTATACATTATTTTGTTCAAAAAGGTAGTAAATAAGAAAGCAGAAAATACTGCAAATAGCTAATCTACATAAGCAATAAAGATGTTTAAATAAAAATTGGTAACATAGTTTGTATGTATCTTGATTTATTTCAATAAGGCATGCAACTTTAAATTGATCGAATGTTAAATAAAGATGACTATGTTCATTTCTTAAACTTCCAAATAAAAAGATCATAACTAACACTGATTTATTCAATTGAACCAATTAGACATGTTGCAGTCGGAGAAGAGACCTACACATCAGAGCAGTACTTATGATGCAAATCATGCTTACCTGGCTGTTGATGGAGAGCCTAACAATCTGTTTTCCTTTGGGAGCTGCAGCCGTACCAAAAGTGAGAGAAATGCCTGGTGGCGTGTGGACCTTGGTGTGGTCATCAATGTGAGAGCTGTTAAAATATACAATCGTGGTGACTGTTGTGGAAATCTACTGGCCAACTTTAAGATCTTAGTGAGTTTAACACAATATATTTAAGTGAACTGTCTAATAAATTGGATTAAATATTGCACTTTATTCTCTGAAGTACGAAACACCGAATAAGTTGTAGTGTTGTTTGATTGGTTTTGAATACGCTAACTAATACATCTGCTTTAGAATAATGTATTTGGTATCTCGAATTTTATGAGTGTTTAATTTTTTTTAAACGTTTGTATTAATGTAATATTTATCAATATAGTAAACAATATTTGAGTTTCTATTCATAATCTTCATATTGAAAACAATGCTAGTAAAACAGTTGTGTTTAATATTTCAAAAGGTTAAATAATCCTTGTTTACAGATCTAAGAAAGTTTGTGGAATAATATGCCTCTCCTCATTGTTCACTAACAATTATGAGTCAATTAACATCAATAATAATAGATAACGTAGAATTTCACTTAATTAATATGAAAATAATTATCTGATAAGTAAAAGATTTATATAAAGAACTAAATATTATATTTTTTAGAAAATTATAATCTAAATTACATTTTCAATCAAGTAAATGTTTACCTTTTTAGTGTTCTAATAATTATGTTCTAATATCTAACATAATAAGTTTTTTTTTTTTTGAATGTTCAGTATTATAAATTGAAGATTCTGTTATTTTATAGATGATTAGTATGATTACAACTAACAATATGTATATATATAGTTTAAAAATAGTTTCTAAAGATGTAATATATGTATTATAAGCTTATGTATTATAACGACTGTCAGTGCCACGTTTACTCGCTTATATATATTCACACATGCATATACACATTTTAGGTATATCGTTATCACTTATGTACCAATTTTGATGGATTATTGATTACTAAGTATTTTTGATATATCTTTTGTTGTGGAAAATCTACTGAGTTATGCTTACGACTCTTTATATTTAATCCTGGTATAAACGTTATATTTTAGTATTTATATGAGTTTCAGGATACATTTATGTCATTACAATAAAGCGATTTGCAATTACCTTTAAGTTATGAGCTTAACAAGTACTCGATTAATTGTTAAACAATAATAATTGTATTCGTCTGTATGTATATACCTTTTATATTAGATTATAGATGTAAACCCAAATGCATTGATATTGTCTGAAATGGATAAACCTTGTGAGAGCAAAAATGTATTAAGTATTTTGTTCTTACTTTCAACAGATTGGATTGTTGTGGAAAGACACAACAACGGTGCTACTTAATTACCCAGGGACCGCTGTAAATGGTGAAATTATTGTCGCACCCACTGCTAGTGATGCTCGATATGTTAAAATTGAACTTATGGGAACAAATCCCCTCACCCTTTGTGAGGTCAAAGTCTACGGATTTAGTGAGTATATTTTCGTTTAAATTTTATTTTAAAATTGTTTTATACTTTTTTCATTTGTTAATACTATTTCTTGCTAGTTAAGCAAGTATTTTAAACGTTACCGGATGTAGTTAATGCAGATATCTGCATTAATTTTTGATTATTGTAAAGTTTGTAACGTTTTACACATTACAGAGTCCTTATATATATATAGAGCACAGCCTTGTTATCCTGTCAGGATGTTATATGCTTGTGGCACAGTGGTTTGAATTGAACTCTTACTTTTAATATATCAACGTTAAGCGACAGTTATAGTATACCATTATATGTGTATTACTCTATGATTATATGTATCGTATTATAAAACAGCAGTCAACATCCCTCGCATATACAGTATTATAATTTACCTTTGAACAATTAATGTAGATATTTATCACGAACGAATAATGTTCGAGATTTGAAGCACTTCTTGAAATGAAGTTTACATGACACTCTTTTTATATAACTTGACTTGCGTCCGTTCATTGTCGCCACATGCTACAGTTCACGTGTAACAATATTGATAAATATATATCCACTTGATTGATGGAAATATCGTGATTCATTTTAGCTGGCATTCTTTATAAGAATAAAAACCCATCGATTGTGAAGTATGCCCTAAAGATCTCATTTATGAGATTTTGGTTCAGATTGCAAGTTGAGAGCAATAATCGTGTAATCTGATACGCACTGATATTTCAGATATTTAAAACATGAATGACAGCAGTTTTTGATAAACATTATGGTCCCCAAAAAGCAGCAATACTTGTGGAATATTTTCCAAAGTACGAAAGAATTTATCTGCAATATTTCAATAACATCTGGCTCATCTGGCTAATTTGCATATATGTATTTTATCGCAAGTTAATTACCAAACATTTGATACATATATAGTTTCAAAAATATCTGAACTAATAAGTGGTAAATTACCAATTTGGGAAACATAAAGATCATTATATCGATTTATTCATTTATACATTAAAATGTTTTAACATAATATTAATAATTTCATTATTTGGTTATATGTCTAGAAATATATTGTATACAAAAATAACACAGCGGTCTACATTATTCATTTGAATGCAATGACATTTAATTGAATGATATCATTTTTGCTTCTGTTCATTACCTTTAGATACTAATTATCCTCAGTAACAAGTAATAGTAACAAAGTTTTAACTTCCCCAATATATCCATTACATATTATTTTCCTTAAATAACTCAAATCTTTACGTTAATCTCAATCATTATTACTGTAATCTAGAATGGTTTTTGTGTAGGTTGTATTTGTCATCTCAAATGTTCTAGAAAATGGTTTTGAGCAAACTAATTCGAATTTAGTATTAATGCTTGCATATACTATCAAGTTTGCAACATGTATGACAGATGTACAATAAGATGTCCCAAGTACTATAGGGTCCTATATAGCTACGTATTTGATGGCAATATGCATGTTCATTTATACACAGGAAAATATGTAAATAATTACAAATGTTTTGTAATGGAACTAAATAGTTATTAACGTCATCGCACTATTCATACAACATAGTCCTTCAACCACTATCCTCAATTGGGTCATCCAATTGACTTATGCAGATTTCAAACCTTTTGGAATTGAGGGAGTGGGAAAAGATTATTAAATTTAGCAACAGCTTCTAACTCGTGTTGAAAACTATCAACGCCTAAGTACTTCTTTATTCCTAAATAAATATTTGTCCATCGGACTGGTAGGTTGCTTCAATAGTATAACCTGCTTTGTTGTTCCAGACGGCTGCGAATAAATATGGCGGCTACTTAATGTCTTGCAATATCAGACTGTAAAATCTTCTCACATGCAAAAACAGTTTTTTTAATGATGTCATCATATTTTCCAAAAAGATAATATTCCTTTCTGTATGTATTAAACCACCTTTATACAAAATATGAATATAGTATAAAATATGTTTTCCCATATTATTAAAGAATAGGAAGGATTTGTTTCACTGATGTTGACCCCATTTTCAGGAAAATCGTTATCTTTAATAATAAATATATGTATTACTTATCATGTATAATGACATGTTACATAGTATTTTGTCTATCTAAGTGTTTTCTATATATTACAACGACGATTATATATATATATAATAATTATAACGTTTTAGATACTCATAAATAGCAGTTCTATAGCATATGTAGGCTTACTTTGTCTATAAAAGGGTTTGGGAACTGTGTATGGTTACTAAATAATTTGGTGAATATATTTAAAAAATGTTGTAATATGACAAAAATCACTTAGATAAACAATATGATATTCCTCATGTTATTGGGAATAATAATTAAAACATAAGTTCATAAAAATATTTATCTTCATGACAATTAGTTAAATAATTAAAAATGTTTCTACTTTTTATTATGTGAATAAATAAAATAAAAATAAATGTTCCATCTAGCAAATGATGTCTGTCATATTTTTTAGAATCTAGACATGAATAGCTTTCGAACGATGTGTAACATTCTTCCTCTATTTTTTTGTGTACTGAACAATGTTCGGACTCACAGACTAATATAAAAAATAATGTATATATAAAAATATGTATGTACAACTCGTACCAATGAATGAGACAGGATATTATTATGGTTATTCCAAATTATCAATAGATTTTCTATTTAAAACAGTGTTGTGTTTTGTTATTTATTATCATTTGTATATTTATCATTTTCAGTTAAATGAATAAACATTAATTTTGCCACTTAATAGCGCAGTGGACAATTTATTTAGGTTAAATAAAATGCAGATATGTAATCTAGCCTATTATTTAATTTTCTTCATTTAAATTGTGTTAAATATCTTGTTTTCTATAAAAACAAATACCCCTTTTTATACTTGTATCCTTTATGATTAATGGTTTAAACAAATTGATTAACTCTATATGACAGAACAACTCTATCCAAAAACTAAATCTAAGCGAATATTATACCAAAAAAGTATAGAAAACTTATTTATCGAATGTAAATTCATAAGAAAATAGTAAATGTCTATAAAATAATTGAAATATTTTTATAATGACAGTTTATATTTCCTTACTTTTAGGATGCGTGCCAGCTTGTCATTTACATGCATATTGCGATAAAGATCGCTGCCGATGCTTTCCAGAGTTTAAAGGGGACGGTGTTAAGCATTGTTGGAATTGTAGCGAGTGCGTAAAAAATGCGATTTGTATTTGGGAAACTGGCTGTCAATGTGTGAACGGATATGAGGGCAATGGTCGTAGTAAATGTACTATAAGTGCGTTTTGGATGTTAGTATTCTTATTTGATAATTTAATAATCAAAATAATTAATTTCTGAGGATATATATTTTAGAATGTCGGCCCAAATGTCATGTAAAAGCAACGTGCGACAATGGTCAGTGCCGATGCTCCCACGGTCTTATTGGAAATGGTGTGCAGTGTTGGAATTGTGCGAAGTGCGGAAAACATACGATTTGTACGGCAAAAGAAGGTTGCCAATGTATGAAGGGACATGTTGGCGATGCGCACAGTGGATGCACTTCAGGTGTGTTTTAGATGACATTAATCTTATTTGCTTATTAATTTATAATATTATCTGTATGATACCTGAACATATTAAAATGTTTTGCTGTTAGTATGGCGTATGATCGTTAATTTCAAGTAATACACCTATGTAAATACTAAAAAACAATCCATCATGTTTCTTATCAAGATTTTCCGATTTACAATGACAATGTTACATTTCTTTAATGAGGAATGCCTAATTTTGTAGAAATAACTTGTATAATTCTTACGTAGAAGCTTGATTAAGAAAGTTCATTTTGAGCGCTTTCATTTACATATTTTACAATCGAAATGGTATTCTTACAAATTGAGGTAAATTATATATTATCATTTTTGAGCTAATACTATCAATAATTAATCCAATTACTGGTTCTTAATATAACAATTTATTTTGAGTCTGCTGCTGATATATTTCACATATTATTGACTTACATTGCAGAAGCAGTTTGAAATCACTACTAAACCAGATATTATGTTTTTCATTTGACAACATAGTTTTTATCTTCACAGCATTCTTCACAAAATACACCTAATTTTATACAATAACAAAATCTTTTTTCATTTCTAAATTAATGTCAACAGACAAAGATCATACATATAATCAATATTTTTTCCTGAACCTATCAGCAATAATCCTTCTATCGCCTGGGAAACCCACGCACCAGAGCAGTACTTCTTCAAATTTTGGCTCGAACCTGGCTGTCGATGGGAACACTGAATCAATTTTGAAATTAGGAAGTTGCTCTCACACAGAAAAAGACAAAAAAGCATGGTGGTATGTGGACCTTCTCGATATCTACCAAGTCGTTTACGTTAATATCTTTAATCGTGCCCTAGGGAAAATGACGTATACGTAATGAATAGGTATAATTTTACGTATACGTCTGACGTATACGTAACGTATACGTAAAGTTGACGTATACGTCACGTATACGTAAAGTTGCGT
>JAYRBW010042114.1:0-32513 GCA_036023295.1 Invenusta paracnida
ATGTCAACAAAAATAATTTATTAATACATATTATTATATTTGGTGCGTGACTTTTGCCTCACCCTGTATATATATATTTAGTTTTTTAAGGCAAATGATATTCTCAATCATCAACATTATCAATAGTTCACCAATTTATAATGTTTCCCAAAATTTTACATATATGAAAATTATTAGGATTAAAGTATATAACAGAATTATATTATCATAAATTACAAACAAAATTTTAAGTTTTTCAATAAATACCCATTAAAACATTAATAATTATGAAATTATTGAAGTGTAATATGTTTAAAAAGTTCTGACAAGAAAGTAGTGCTTTAAATAACTCACCACTGGCACCGAAGATGTGAATATCAACCTGCTCGAGAGCATAAGCTGAGAAGGTGTTAATCTGGGGTAATAGTCCAAGCATAAAAAAGACAGGTAGACCGAGCAATAGGTATCTAGTTGCCTCACGAACTACAGTGAGAGTGACTACTAGATCCACGGGCACTGTGTAGAGACTGAGGGAAGGTGGGCTGGGTCTGAGGGCTTCTAGTGCAGCGTGGACAATTAATAGGAGGGAGCAGAGGGCGCAGAAGTAGATGGACCGGCTGAACACGATGATCCGGTTGAAGCCATGTTGAGGGGTCGCAGCATCCGGTTGCACGCTCTGTATACGTGCGAGATAATGCATATTATGAGTTACTGTAACTGAATAATAAATTATAAAGCAGGATCAATAGTTGTGGCTCGAGTATACTTGAAAATGAGAGGTTTTGACAGAATTAATATGTTTAGCATAAAACAAAATTGCCACTAGTTGGAGATACTTATCACATTCACATAGAGCATTGTAGTGTACTAGTAATGGATCATCCCGGAGACACTTTTAGTCCTTTTTAGATAACATTATTTAATATTAAATTAATATATTTGATAAAAAGTACAAAACGACTCATGAACAGTTCTAAAATTTTAGTATAGTCACGAGATATTATTTCGAACTATCAGACATATTTGATAAAAATCCGCTTAAACTCGATTTGTACAATTTTCAGTACAAACTGCGATTGCTCCTTTTGACTGAAAGCGTAGCAATTTAATTTTATGACCTACAATCTAAATAAAATTATGCATATGCTATGTTAGAATATTGTTATATATAAATCAATAAGATATCTGTTTCAGGGTTGCACTTTTGTAATCAACGCAAAAAGAAAAATGTAAGCCCGTTGAACAAGGTTTAAGTACAATTCAAGAACATTGTGTAATTTCAAAATTTAAAAAAAGTACATTTTGAAATTCGAGGACACGTCATGCTCACCCTGTGTTTATTGTCTTATTAACATTTATTTGTATTTTAAAAACGTGTTTTTGTATAAAAAAATATTTGCCATAAATCAGTATCAATTAGTTAGTTATTGTCAGTTATCAGTATCAACATGTAGTAATAAAATAATATTAATTTGAAATAGAAATAGAACTTATCTGATTAAATTAAGATAATTTTAATAAACAGTATATCATAATATGGTAAAACTCACTTTAATAAGAGAATATTGACAGCCAGCGATTGTTGCACAGAATATGAAAAGTTGAATTTCCGGAAAGAAACCATTATTAATTACAAAACAGCTAAGAAGCGCAACCAACATACCAAGAACGATAGACAACACGATTTCATAAACAGTCAAACTTCTAAAAAATAAATGCAGAATACGAAAATGTTATAATGATATAAGGTATCTACATCTACATCTATAATTATAAAAACTAAGATTCATACTATAGAAAACTATAGTGACTAATTCACGTTTCCTTGAAATAATTAAATATTGATAAACGATGTCACCTGTCAAACAGTGATCCAAGTTGCAAGCGGTCAAATCGAATTTTGAAGAGTTTCTTTTGCCAGGGAAAAAGCTGAAGACGGTAAAATTGGATCTTTCGTCTTTGGTTGCTACTACGATTAGAGCCCATCAATCCAGCAAAACGGTCTAAAACGAATATTAGACACATAATTTATAATGTTCAATATATTTTATAATATGCTACATATTAATGATCATATCGTTGGCAGAGTAAAAATCCAGAAGAATAACAGGAATTCTACCTAATCTAAAATGTATGTTTTTAAAATAAAACAGACAGTTTATATAAAAAAACACAGAATATTTTTTCGGTTTGTATTAGTTTTGTAAACCAGATATTTTTAGCATGAGTAAAAATCAAATAATCTAAGTTAATACATAACAAAATTAATTTGGAAATAAGTAAAATAATATAATAATCAAATAAAAATCCGAAAAAATAAATATAGATAACATTAGTAATAGCAAATAACGCAACTTTTATTATGGATATTTATTATTAAACTGAACCTTAATAGAGCCGTTGACTAACCTAAACGTGGTAGATCGAAGCTAGCAGTTCGATCATCCCAGGTAAGTGTTCGCATTTGTGGATAGATAAATCGATTCTGTGAATCCTCGTCATCATCACGACTACCACTGTTTCCAGGGTTAGCATTTCGGAATAGTCTGTCAAGAATGGATGAAGCAGAAATGAAATCTTTAAAAATCATACAACACTATATAAAAAAGAGGAGCATCCAAAAGTAGGTAGCAAAATTAAAAAAGTTAAATACAATTCCGCATGTTTAAAAAAATCTCAAATGCTCCTCTTAAAAATGTAGTATTAGATATTTTACATAATCCATTAAATGGTATAAAAATGTTGTTCTTTGTTAGGTTTATAATTAAAAATTCATAAATAATTCATACATGTCATATTATTATATTTGACCTAAATTAAACTTACTAACATGAAGAAATCATACAAAAATATAATAATATATAAAATAAAGAATCCTGAACTAACATTATAAAATATTATAAATATAGATCTTATTATTATATCTCACACTTTTGCTTACTACAATAAAAAGACAACACCCAGACTAAACCTATACACATTACCACATAATCAACAAAAAGGAACATGATAATATTGTCAAACATAAATTTGGCTCATTATCGTCTACAGACGTCAAGAATAGTTTTCGAATAAAAATATTTTAATGAATAGATGAAGTAATAAGAAAAAATTTACAACTTTTATTGCAGATAAAAATTTTAATATTTCAAATTTATTTAACAGTAAGTATAAGAATACGACTGACAAAAACAGCTCAAATAGTCGTATGTAGTTAAAATCAACTTCAAAGAAAATTTCCAATTATTATCTATTTTTGCATAATAACCATCACTGAGACAGTGCTTTACGCATAATTCTGTTTTCTTTGGTGGGTAATATAGCTGGGTCAACAGAGATATATTATGATTATTAGTAAATAATTGAAAAATAGACTTATATTTCTAATTGTTTTTTAATGTATGTATATTTAAATGAAGTAATATTCTGTTCATTCTGTGCTGTGAGCAAAGTCAGCATTGATCAAATGCTGATTCAAGGGGAAACAGGTGAGAGGCAGATAATCAGTGACTTACCCAGATCCGGCCCCTGCAGTGTGACGATGTCGTGTTCTTGGCATCCAGTATGGATGAGTGGCATCCGGATGAGGACTGTCAGGTCGATAGAAACTGGGGTCGTCAGTAGGAACTAGATCTGACCCACCCGAGGGCACTGAACAACCAGCTGCACCGGAGAGGTCATCACCCCTATTAAAAAGAATATAATCGATCTTACAATCTATACAAATATAATAATATGTAATACTAGTTACGGTGCATATTTTGGTAGAGCTTATTTTGAATCTAACATAGTATAAGAATATGATAAAAATTAGTTGTACTGGTAGATTGGAACATTACCTTAAAAAACAAGAAGGTTATTTCATTTTTGGATGTTAGGCTTGATATATTAGCAATACAACATGTCAAAATTGTATAAATTCAAAATTTGAGATTTTTGCAACAATATTTGGAGACCTATAATATTGAAAACATTCAATATTCAGCAGTAATATTTTACATTTAACACTTTTTGTTGTTAAATATTTTGTTTCAACTTAAAAATATTGAGAAGGTGTGCCATATCCCATTTGTTGTTTTGTCAGAGAATGATTAGTATATTTTAATAATAATTTAAATAACCCTCCATAAGCCTGATAATTATGATTTTATAAAACTACTACGTACGATAATTTCTTCAATAATTTGCGTTGCATAAGAACACAACGAGTGTACGAGTAGCAAGAAGCAAATAGAAAATAGCCGTATTTGATTGATGATAATATAGATATTAAAGCGATATACGCTATATTATGGTGCGGAAGACGCAGCACAAATATAAAACGAGTGTACTAAATCTTCAAGGTATATATATTATTTTAGACCAAACCACCAATATACCTTTGAAATCTTTATATATCTAATTTCAATGATAATTTTCAGCCACAGCAGTTATATAATTCTCATCAATTTTTTTTAATATCAAATTCAAATAGATCTGTCTAAACCTATGTAGATATACAAACAAATGTTTATAATATATTTATGCAACAATTTTACTTGCTGCCACTTATAGTAGTTTTATGCGTACAATAAAATCCAATATTTCATTTTCCATTTCAGTGCACCTATTATTATAGTGTTTTAATAGTAAAAAGGAATAACTTACTACAAATAAAGTATCTTCCCAAAAGATGTGATATACTTCGATTAAAATAAGTGAATCATAATAGAATAATAATATAACATAATATATTATATTTATATTACATTATTATATATATTATTCCGACAAAAAGAATTAACACGGAGACTTACATATTTAGGTCTTCTTCTTTAATAGCTCGCTTTAAATTCATTCGTTCAAGCCATTCTCGTCTGGTAAATGCGGTACCTCTCCCGTCACCAAAAACGTATACCATAAGTTGCCCTAAAATGAAAGTCAGAGGAAGAAAATAGTATGTATTATATAAGAATAATAATTCAATCCAACAAAAATCTAAATGTTTTACACTTTTGAATGTAAAATTATAAAATAAGTGCCGCATAGCAAGAGATCAAATCATCAGATTAAAATGGTAGAAAATATAGAATGGAACAAATATAAATTCGAGAAATCTAAACGTAATATTAGTAATAATAAAAAATATCACTATTTTAACATATTCTATGGTAAAAGTTAATAAAATAATACACGTGGTAAAGATGAGGCTACAGTTGTGTCATGAACATGTTATTGATAATTATTAACGTATTTAAAACGACGTAAATTATAGGTAGATGTAATCCACTACAATCCGTTTACAGTAATATAATAAAACTTATCAAGAATAAACAATAATTATATAATATAATACATATACATATACTCGTACACCGGTGGCTTAACCCAATGAAAATATAAAAAGGGTAAATCACTGTCAAGAATATATCAATCTTATTAGTTGATTGCTATAGACTTAAACTTATCAATCGATTATTATTTCAATGATACAGCCCAAATCAGCTTGTTATGCCACGTACACACGTTGAAGTCGGGTTGATGAAATACCATGTGCTTTACATAAACAACAAAACAATAATAATATAATCGATAACATCTTCAGCCACATGTTTGCAAATTGATCACGTACTGCATTTTTAAACAAGTAAGATTTTGGCTCGACAGAAAATATTTAACAAGTTTAATTTATGATAAGCTAATCGATAGGTTCGCCGAGCCAGCTTGACCGTGTAGACGAGTAATGGAAGAAACTTGGAATATAACGGTTAATTTTATCATTACTTCATATTTATTGACAATAAATAAGACGTTAGTTCTTAACAAAGAAAATATATCATTCCACTTAAATACAAAAAATAAAGCACCATAAATAAAGAAATTCTATGTAATATAATTGTGAGTCTCACTGTATATATTCAGAATTCCAGAATTATACTCATGTTAGTAAAAACTTTTAAATAATAATAAGTAAACAATAGTAGGTGCTGGTTAAATAAAGATTATTTTAGTTTGTTACATTGGTTAATTAGTTACTTTTAAAAAGTGAAGAAATTTAAAAAAAGATGATTGGCAATCAATAATCTAGATTATTAAATGACATTTTTTATTTCCCGGTTGTACGATTTTAAAATCTGAATCTAGAATGTCTTACCTTAAAATGTTTTCAATGAGTTTTCCAATAAAGAATATTAGAAATATAGTAGACATTACTCGAATAATATCGTGCTGTAAAACGTTCAGTGTTATACAAAACACAGAGTGCTCGAACTATTCTATGACTACGTACCATTTTCATCCCGGAAGAAGTGTACAGAGCCCTCTGAAGTATCCTCATGCGTTGCTGCCTGAACACCCCCCGAAGCTCCTTCTGCTGCTCCAATGGAAGCGGATACAGCGGTACCAGTAGCACCAACCCCTGCAGCAGAAGTAGTGGTAGCACTAGCAGCTGTATCCTCAGCGGCACCACCTGTGTCTGGACAAGCGTCCTCTTCCCCCGACTTCAGCAAGAGACTGTCAGTGCTCGGAGTGTTAGGTGTACTGCCAGCTCGGGCACGGTGGTTCCGACGTCGGATGCAGGACCGACGGACGAGCCGAAGACTGTATAAAGAAATGCGCCCAGCACCAGTCGTTCAGCATTCATGACATTATTGATGATGGAAAATGTTAATAATAACTGCGGGAGCTATTTACACTAGTAGCCTAATTGTAGTCTGACATACATTAAAATTCTATCAAATGTAAATTTTACATTTGATAGAATTTTAATATCCATAAATATTCATCTTAAATATTAAATTATAGCTAAATAGTCTTAAAACTAAATGAAAGATATTATCTAACTATACAACTATTAGATAATTTTTTACACACCTATTCTTATATTATTAACAGAGATATTATCAAGTGAATAATAAAATGTGATAAAATATCAGGTAGCGATGTTATATACGAGCCGAGTTACATACTCGGATAAAACTGGTAAGTATAGTGTTAGTTAAATAGTATGATGTAATAATAATAAAATATAATAATGTAAGTACTAGGTGCTAACTAATGATGTTGTAAGAAATCATAGGCAATAAGTAAAAAAGAGAATGACAAAATAAATGCATAAAATCAATAATAAAAAATACAATGCTGTAGTAATTAAGGTGCATCAATTCGTCATATCGACTATAATATTTATATAGTTGGTTGGAATTTGGAATCCAGATTGTTTCTTTGAAAGAGAGGTTAATAGCGTTGTTGTCCCCGGTAAGAATGGACGGAGTGATGTAGGGTGACTTAAATACTTGTGTTTGAATTACCTAGCTGTTCTCTTTACCTATTCCAATTTCGTATAACATCCTTTTAGTTAACATTTAGTTTTTACATTATTATAATATTATTACATCATGTTATTAATTAACGAACACTATTTGCGCACCACTTTTATCCGATTATGTAAATCGGTTCGTATAACCTCGCTACCTGATATTTTATACTTCACTTGATAAGGGAAATGCTCTTTCTGAAAACATGTGAAATAAACCTATTTTACAAATAGCTTGTACTTTATTTCCTATTGTTATATCTAATTATGCTGCTCCAGAAAACCTATATTATATAAGTATTATATCATTAACTGTTTTTTGTCCTTATTATTAAAAAATGCAGCTTTAGTCGTAGGCAGTCACCAATAACGCAATATCGGATTAAACGGACATGAAATGAGTTGTTACGTCATCCAAACGAAATTTGTTCAATCAATGAGTACTATGCTAAATGTAAATAATTTAAAACTTACAAGGAAATATATATATTTTTAAATCGTAAACATTGACATAAAATAAATAACACTGTTTCAATATGCCCGAGTGTTACATCATTCCAATGAGACTAAATTCAGAAAGCTAAAAATAGTTACTTACGAGTTTAAAAAATCAATTACTGTCATTGAAAGTGTAAAAATAGTATCGGAAATTATTAAATTCATTTAATGATTATTATAATCAGCTATCTACGTAAATGCTTGAGCTCTTTCATATTATTAAGCAATGACGATCCGCATATCAGTGATCTTAGAGTTTTTCAAATACATATTATATTAACAATAGAAGATGTAGTTGCTTTACAGTTAATTAGGACAGTTAAGTAAAATAATAATATTTTTATATAAGAAATATTATAGACAAAAAGTGAATAAATTAGCAGGATACTTCAGGTTTGAAACTCTATTATATTTAAACATTTATATAATTAAATATTTTTTCTATTCAAAAGAATTCAAAAATTCATTTATCTGCAGAATAAAACATGCGTGATATCGATATTAACATTATAACAATAAATTCAAAAATCGTGTTAATTATTAACAGCATAAAACAAAAAAGAAAGTATCGTGAGACAAACGCACCGTGAAGCTGCAGGGTCCTCTGCAAAGCTTCTATCAGAAAGAGCAGTGGCACTGGCCAAGGGTCCACCGTCAGTATTTGAAGCTGCCTGTGCCCCAGGGGTGGTCCATAAGGCACTATTCTCCGTCAACCCGAAACTAATTGGGTGAACACCTCGTTCGGAGTGCTGCCGGACAAGTCCCGGACCCTCCCCTACCTCAAGAAGATCAGGGTGTTGACGCGCCCCTCCAACCGGGAATAATATAGGACTAGCACCCCCTGCGGTACAAGAGGCTTCTGCCATAGAGATAGGAGCTGGGCGTCTACGTGTTGTGATGCTACTGGGCTGGTCATTTGCTGAAGTATAAGGGAATATATGGTGTGACAAAGTAGCTGTACAAACACAATTATCTAAAATAAATTACGCACTCCATAACAGTGAGGATCTGTAAGTGAACATCAAATAACACTTCTATAGTAATAAAGAATATAACAAATAATAGCAAAGAATACATAATATATTACCTTATATAATTTTTAATTTGGTATTTCAGGTGCTGAACATACAGAGTATCATACTCTCTTTGGTTTACAACTAGCAGACAATAATTTTACATTCTATATTTTATGGTTACCTGATTTTTTATCCTCGACAGATCCATTGACATTTTTTCGCAGTACAATTGAACCAGAATCCTTTCCGCGAAGCTTTAAATCAGAATTTTCTGAGAGGAAATAATATTTTCTATTAACAAACAAAACCAAACATTAACAATATAATTAAGACTAATAAGAATAACAGCTATGATTTGATTAAAAATAAATATGACGATCAATTGTATACTTAAAATTGACCGAAAAGAATGATAAAGAAAGAAACAATATGTATGTAAAATATAAAGTATTTAAAACTAAGTGAATACCCCTCATAATACATAGAAGACTTACTACTGGTATTGTTGAGGTTGGATGATATTGACTTGGGATCGTCACTGGCTGCTCCAGAGGTAAGCCAGGAGTGCATACTAATCACTGACTCCAGGCTCTCCTCGGAACAACTCTCTTCCTCGACTCTTTTACCCGTTCCCCCGGCGCGCGAAGTGGTAGAGACTGCTGAAGAGGGGACAGGGATGGTTTCTACCGTGGCCAGAGTAGTGATGGTGGACACACGTGATGTAGGTGTTGTACCAGTTATTGACTCGACCTCGGGTCTATTGCTGATTATCTTGTTAACTGGAGCTACCACAGTACAGGATTCTTCACATGTTAAAAGCAGAATTATATAATGTAATCTAAATTTAAAGATACTTATCATAGTAGGAATCATTCTTTAAGTATTTTGTTGCCTTTTTGCACTCAATAAAATAATAATTATATCATAGAATTTTATCTTTATAAAATAGTATAATATTACTTGGATTTTGCAAAGTAAGTTAAAAAAAGTATTGATAATAGACATTGAAAATTCCGATTAAGCTTGAATACATTTAATTCTAAAAAGATCCTACGTTCTTTTCATATTCTTATACTGGGTGTTCACACAAAGCCTGCCGATTTAAAACAAAAATCTTATTTTTTATTTTTATGGCAAGAAGTAATTTACATCTAATGTAAATGTATTAGCCGTAAAGTATATTTAACAACATTGATCGAAATGCGTAAAATAATGCATTTAGTTACTGTTAATCTATGTCAAAGAAAAATAAACCTACCTAGATTTCCTGATGGTGCTGTAGGTCCAGGCTCCTCTTCCAGTGACTCTTTCCCTCCGAGTTGTCCCGTTGTTGAGGGCAAATAGATGCTTGGCTTACTCAATTCTGTTGCTTGGTTAGGTCCAGACTGCTTGCTAGGGAGCTGCTTATGTACCAAAATAGATATAATTAATTCTTGTATCTTTTATAATAATCAATTAACAAATTAATTAAAAAGCTATGAATATAATATAGAAGAATTAATTAAAAGTTAACTTTTTAAATAAATGTGACGAAAAAACAAATTCATAAAAAAGTTATAAAATCATATTATATTACTATCATTATATATATATTATCGTCACATTTAATTAAAAAAATATATATAATATTATAATATGTTGTCTTATATAACAGTTTTTATTTTCTTATTTTAGACCTATAAAATATAATGCTACGTCATACATAATATTATAATATATGTAAATATATATATTTATGAACACATATACGTATAAATACATAGTACATATTATACTATATAGACGAAATATAGATTTCAGTAACATAATTGAGATATTCTCAAAAATTCTAAGATCATACTGTTACGTGTTGTATTATAAGCAATGTCACTGTACTCCAATACCCCAGATAGAAAGTTTAATATGGTGGATATTGACATTTTATTTACCTCCTCCCTGCGAAAGCTTTGAGTCCGCCGACCAGGCAACTGTTGCTGGAGACGTCTAGCCACCACCGCCTGTCGCAACGATTGAGACCGAGCAACAGAGCAACCAGTGGAATCACGAGAAGTACTACTAGCTCCAGAAATGGGGGCGCAACTAACCCCGGTAAGGGTACTGTGCAGGCCGCCCACTAATCCCAGAGCCCCTAATCGTGAGGATGAGGATATTAAAGATGGTCGTCGACGCTGAAGAAGAGTGCAAATTAGCATGTAAATGCCGTCACATTGGGTTATTTGGACATGTTGTCACAATATTCTCTATTGCCTATATTAACAATTGATTTCTTAAGTTCAGATAAAAAATAGACTTTGACAGATATTAATATAATAATAAAAATATGGTAATGTTAACAATGGATGTCAACAACAACGATTGCTGGCTCTCACCCAGGCGTCCCAGGTTCGACTCCAGGTCGGGGAACCAAATGTTAACAATATGATCATAATATATGCGTTAACTAAACTCTAATAATTCTTATAACCACTTAAAATATTCAAAACAATAACAAGTCAATATCATAATAAGATTGTATATTTTATTTATCAATATGATTCTCTAGCAAGCTAATATCTATAATTAGTTACGCTTTCTATATATTTTAACCTTGTGAATATTAAGTGGGATACTCTTACCGCGTATAACGTCTTTGTCGTTCACTCATTTGTAAGTTTCTGAATATTACTTTTATAAACGTTCAAATCAAACAAAAATTTTAAATTAAACGAACGTTTAAATCTTCAAACGTCTAACATTATAAACTCATCACAAACAGGATTATTCAACATCACAAAAAATCAATTACGCCAAATTAACAAAGATCTGCCCTGAACAAACTCGCAACGACATAAATAATTTGGTGAATACTAGACGTGGTAAAAATAATATCGTGGGAACATTAGTCAAAACTTTTATGTCATTAATAATGCATCATTTTAAAAGATTAAATGAGAAAATTTGAAAGAAAGAAAACATTTGGTTACATTCATTATGCACATTGTGTAATTATATCTATTAAGTTATTAAAAAAAGTGCTCAATGCAATACATAACAAAAGGATATTCTAAAAAATTATAAAAAATAGTATAACACATATTACAGCTTTTATAGCAGTTATATTAATTATATGTATGCATATAGGTGGCTTATCCCACTTCGAATTAGATTAAATTGAATTCACGCTTTCCAGAATATACAGGCTGTTTTACAAGTCAAGCGTCATTGGAAAAATTAGATGTGAAAGAATAATTTAAAAAAATTGTCTATTTCTATCTGCATGATTAGAATAGATGGATTTCTACGTTTAACTATACATGAGATGGAATCTCCGCAACTTGTTATTGAGTATATCATTATTCTTAGCATTGTCATACCATTAATAAAGATAGGGCGCCGAGGGAGTAGTGTTGAGTGACACCCGAGCTTTCCCGACTTGACTCTTTTAGACTTATTTCTTTGGGGCTACAACAAGTCAGTTGTGATTGTGACAGACCAAAAACACAAGAATATTCAAATAGAGATGGCTGGTATGATCCGCAACGAACAAAATTTCTGTGCTATCTTATCTAATTAAAAGTATATTACTTTTAAAATGGAAAACTAAAAAGAATCTCTTGTGATTTTTTAAGATAAAATAGAATAGATACTTGAGAACTGCTCCGACTCCGTGAAATCGATTTGACAACATTCCGAGTACTTGGATTCATATCAAGAAGTTCCAGATCAGCAGTGGATGGTTCAAAATCCGCGCAACAAGCTGATAAGGGCAGATTACTAACGTCCCGTTTGAGTGCCTCCATTTGCTGACTGTAAGCGCTGGTAGAAACTCGCAAACTATCTGCACAAAGAGCAAGTGGTGACAAGACTAGTTATTTCAACATGTTATAGTAATGAATTTTTAAAAGTTATCGTTTCAACAAATTAAAGGGAAAGTGCTTCGAAGATATTATTATACTTTAATCTTAATCGAATAATATGTTTGAAATGTATGTTTTCGTAGATAAAAAATGTATTATGCTATTATAATAAAAATGTGGAAACAGAAATAATGGAAAAGATACAATTCCTTACTGCTACTAACAGCTAGTAGATCAAAGCAAGTTTTGACTCAACCCGAGGGAACAACTGCGACTGAGGTTTTTTGACTAGATTGAAAAGAGTCACGACTTTTTAGAAATAACTTTGAGAAAAACTGCGACCGAGTTTGTTTTTTAATAGATCGAAGCAAGTCGAGGTTTATTCTAAAAATAGCTCAGATGGCGTATTGTCGACATTCGACTAGACCAGGGTTTTTAAGACTTGTCAGAGACATGGTTTTTTTCCGTGCTCTGTACTAGAAATACAACAATTAGAAAGAGATACATTTATTTTGCGATATTCGTGCTCTACACGAACTACATAAGCACGCATTTAATTTCAGTTTTAGTCATAATTAAGACTGATTAATTTCAAGTTACAAAAAACACGAAAAGTGAGTAATAAAAACTTCAATTCAGTCTTATATTTTTTCTCAGAGGTTTCAACCAGGCCTTTTAATACTACCAACTAATAATTCAACACTATATAAGCTTATACCTCGTACTGCGTGTTATATAATACCTGCACAACTAAACACGCCCACGTATGTATAAGGAAATCGCTTGGCATCGAAATAACAATAGCCAATAAGGAAATAATAACGAACAATATTTGTCATTTTAAATTTTGTTAGATGTGGCAAATATTCCAATTTGATTGTCGTTGCTAATACGTTAACCTAGTTTATTAAAAAATGAGAGTTGAGGAAAACTTGCGTCGATCTCTCCACGTTCACTATGTACCTCGGGTCGAGTACAACTGGTCAAGTAAAAAACTAGACCTCGATTAGCTTCGATCTACTCGCTGTAAAAGCTGGCAAGTACGAAGTGTAGGCAAAAAATTATATACATCAGGTTTTATAAATGTTATGTTAGAAATTTGACAATTTGGATTATTAATAAGTGAAATTAATAAATATATAAATATAATATATATTTTAGACATCGTATACCTGTCATCATTAGATAATTATCACTATTATAAAAATAATAAATATGCGATAAAACACAATAAAAATATCAATATCCATTAGTGTAGACTCACTGGATTTTATAGTGGGGCTCACTACAGTAGTTGTCGTAGTAATGAGCTGCACAGCACCGCTCCCTTGACCCGTTACAACTACCGGTGTAGTCGCTATGTTCATGGTGGTTGCGGCGGATGAGCTGGTAGATTGTGATGGTGCAGCCGTTGACACCAGCGTAGTGGACCTGTGTGTGCGAGAGGGCAGGGAAAGCTTCCTACGCACTGGGCTGGCTATGCTCTGTCCAATAAGGGGGTGCCAAGTAGGCCCGGCTGAGGTGGAGGACTTTGCATTCTCATTCGTTAGGACAACACTAGACTGGCCATTACCTGATAGGCAACATGAAATTTAAAAATAAAATAATTGATTTATGTAATAAACTACGGACTAAAACGTAAAGCAAAATCAGATTTAAAAAACTGTTTGCGATACTTGAGTAATATTCCTTCTGTCTATTGTGACTTGCAACGTACCATTTAACTAATTTGAAACTACACAGTAAATTATGAAAGAGTATTACTACTCTTTCAATTATTGTTTTACACCAATTTAGAGTAAAATTGTGAGAAATTACTCCATTATTGGATAAATATACTCTTTCAAAAATAAAATTACTCGTTCAAAGATAAAATTACTCTTTCAAATAAATTAATTACTCTTTCGATAGAGAGAGTAAATTTACTCTTTCATAATAATAAAATGAAAGATATTATTTACTCCAAAATGGTGTAAAAGAGTATATATATTCGAAATCTTATAAATATACACCATTTTGGTGTAAAATCTGGAAATTTACTCTTTCAAGTATATGAATATGTGGTAATGTAAATTATAATATATGGACATATATAACACATATATGTTTGTAATGTATACATAATTGCTGATATGATTTGCTGTATAATAAACGCCTGACGAAGTTGTTACTTTAATACTACTAATAGAGTTACTAATATTGCATAACATGAAACTAATTATGGTCACTTGTTAATGACGGAATGGGATGCGTTGATTAGTTAAAAAAGTGATCAACGCATAACCACCATTTTGTATTCAATGCCATCATTGACGCTAATCATACCCAAGTAACCTGATGAACTGTTTGTTCAATGGACTTTTGACCAACTAAGCTGCAAAAAGTTCAAATTTAATCACCCCCAATTTAGTCACATTTTTACTTGAAGACTAATTTAGCCAAGTGAAATCTATTATTATTTGAGGGAGTTCATTGGACGTTCATCTTACTACCTAAACCATAAAGGATTTTGAGCAGCATAATTAACGTTCATATAAATGTTTAAATCGGGCCCGCCGATTATTGCGAAAAAGACTGTCCAATGCACGTTCAATGAACTTTCTTGGTTACTTGGATAGCTCTTTCCTATTATCTAAGAGGAATGAATTAATATGTAAAATTTATATCAATGTTAAAGGATCAACATAAATCTGCATATAGACTTAACATCAGTATCGGAAGGCAAATACGCAATTATGATGTATTATATTCCTTTGGATAAACCTCCTAACTTATTGGGAGATGCGTGTGACAGCGTATTAGTCGATAAGACACATTTTATATCTGTCATTATTCACACTAAAGTTGACAGAATCCCAGCAAAACTGCAGCGTCCTGGACACCTTACGAATGTATAGGTGGGTTTTTTGGAAACGTGGATTGAACGTCCCGCAGCATGTTTGGGACATATATTGCTATATCCCACAAACATGTGGCTAGAGTTAAGGTTGAATATTCTATAACATGGTTGCTGTGACAAAGAGAAGTTGATTCTATCAGTAGGGTGTTCCATTTGAGAGTGTTGCATCTTCAATAAAGCGAATGATACCGTCTGCTACGTCCTGCTGACGCCGATGTAGAAGCTACAGTTAGAGACTGCAGCCATACAGTCCCGGACAAAAAGTTAATATGTTAAAAATGACGTTTACATTTGGTATAGTTTGTTCAGACCGCTTTAGAAAAGCTGTCAGAACATTAGTCTTGATCTGTTTGGTTGATTGTCTTGCTATATAAATGGCTTTTATTTATATTTCATTCATTAGTCATCATGGGTAAAAACAAGAACATTTCTAGCAAAACAGTGGGTCTCATGGTTACCCGGAGTGCTATGGGCATGCTTCAAGCATCTATTTTGACTCTGACTTCAACTAAACTGATCAATAGTTTCTCGCTGCTTGAAACGATACAAAGGAACTCAATCTTGTTCAGCTCGCAAATCCCCAGGAAGGCCCGTGTCACAGCAGAAAGGACTGATAATATGATACAACGCATGGCTGATCCTCAGCCGACTCGAACCTCAACTTCAATCAGGGCTGCCTTACCAAACGAAATTCACATCAGTCGCAGGACAATACAAAGGCAATTGCAGTCAAGTGGTCTGAAGGCCTATCGTGCAGCTTGCAAGCCGAAGCTTAGTAAAAAGAACATCAGAGACCGATCGGCATTCTGTCGACAGTATGCAGATTGGACAGCTGAATATTGGCGCCATAAGTAACCTTTACAGACGAATCGAACTTCAAACAATTTACTGATTATGCAATTTCGTTAAGCGCCCTGTTGGCTAGCGCTACAGTCCACGGTATGTTTTACGGTTTATCCTTGCTTTGTATCCTTCGAAAGAATGTACCCTTTGTGATGTTAAGATTGCTTGACAATTGAAGCATCCGTTCTTTAAACATCATTGCCGACGTCTTCTCCATCGTAGAATAAATATAAATCCAATGCTGAAGAACAAATTATCTACATGTATTCAGGTCCTGCAGGGTCTTCGAGTGGTTTACTCTTACTATCATCTTAATGATCCAAACTATATTCTCCACTTCTCTGAAATGGTCATATTAATCTTCTAAACCTTTGCCACGTGGCTCAACCTATGACAAATATGGCACCCCATTTTTCGGAAACGACATTGCTAATGTATACCGCGCCTAAAAGTGCTTAAAGGGAGGCTTGGGCCATTATTTGTTCCAAAAACCTATTATTTGAATGAGTATATCGTGAGGCAGCAGAGGAACCAGTGTTCAACTGTCTGTGGTTTACTCTGGCAGTGATGTATGGCATTTAAGCAGGTGATGAATGCTAAGTTGCATCCATTTGGTGTAGGCGCTATGTGCCAACTGTGCAATCTGACTAAAAAGACTACATATTCCCTGGCGGTAACTAGTTGCCAGAAGGCTTATTAACCTTATATTCCTCTTTTTGGGTCATACCTCAGGGTGTCTTCTTTACGTTGGAATTAGTCCTAATTCATTTCCAAGGACACGTTGCTATGGCAAGGGGTCCAGTGAAAGATAATGGGCGTCGTTCTGATTTTGAGAGAGCCTCAAGATCATTGATGGTATCGTCAAGGCTTCTGTTGTGAGCGTTATGAGAAGGAACATGGCTATATGTCTATATACTGCTGCAGAGATATTCATAAAAAAAATCCTGTGTAAACCACTCGGTCACAGCAGATATAGAGCGCTTTTTCTTTTTAGTAGGATGAGGTCAAACGACTCCTTGTTATTTGTAACGATTAAAATATTGGGGTGATGCATATTAATACGCATTTTTAAGGATACCTTTTTATAGCAATAATGATTTAGAGTAACTACACCATAAAGATTACCTATTTATATTAATCGTTATTAACTATTATATTAATTGAAAGAAAAAACAATTGAGATAATTTTGTTAATAAAAGAATACTGGTAGGAACTGTTTTTTTTAATAAAACAGCGTAGCTTGCTTTAAGTAGCTTGCATATTTATTGTGACACGTAAATCGATATGTGCTAATTTATCAGCATCCATTACTAGTATTTGAAGATAAAGCGTATCGACTAAAATTAATTAGTCATAAACTTTTATCAATTTAAAATGAGATTCATCTAAATTTATTTTCGAATGTCCAAATACATATTAATTATTTTCGTGATCACCATATCCTTATAGAGAATTAACTATGCTTTTGCTTAAATTTATTATTAAATCGTAAAATTTGTTGTAATACAATTTAAGAAAAATATTTCGCCTCTAAGCCGCTTATTTTGAAAAATTGTCCGTGCATGCTTATTAGTACTTTAAATGGCATTTGCTTTCAAAGTTTCATACAATGGAATTGATGAATTGGTTATTCACCAAAAGGAGGACTCCATTGATATTTTTAAAAAGACAGGTAATTATTTTCATCATTACTAAATTTATAATATTACTAAATTTTCAATTAGGGTCAGGGATCAACCATAAGTTTAAAATTTTATTACAAATTTTCTTGTTTGGTTTTTTCTAAGTTTTTTATTCCGAATTAAAAAAATGAAATTTACCCTTGGCTTGCTGAGCTGTCATTAGCTAGGTGCTAAGCACAACCACTATAGTTGCAGCGAATTAGGTGACCCTGGGCCCTGGCATGCTGAGCTGTCATTGACTCATTAGGTAGGTGCTAAGCTAAACCACTGGCACTATGGTTGCCAGGAATTAGGTGCCCCTGGCATGCTGGTTGTCATTAGGTAGGTGCTATATGTCACAAAGAAACAGCTCTATAAGTCTGTTATAAAGATGCTAAAATAATGATTTTTTTGGAATTCACTTTAAATTAAAATGTTATGTACCTGGCTGATGCAGGATCTATTAATGCTATATACCATTGGAACCAGCATAAAATGTGGGTCTGAATAGTGTATCAAACAATTTTGACAACCTATAAGAAATATGGAAAAAATAGGTTCTATCAAAAAATTATTTTAAAAAATAGCACTTGTTACATAATTAAAATTTTACTTGATCAAATTGTTTTATTTAAATTGCAATAGGTTACAATTAAACAGCTCTATAAGTCTATTATAAAGCAATGGAGATACAATTTATCAAATCATGCAGAAATCATGAATTTTTAATTATTGGATTTTTTGGGATATACCTGAAATTCAAAATTTTAAGTACCTGGCAGATGCAGGATCTCTTCATGCTGTATACCATTAGAATCAGCATACAAATTTGGGTCATAATGGTCTGTGAAACTACATTGATGACTTAACATTATAGGAAAATATTCCATTTTACAAAAAAATCAACTTATACTTCAGTACCAAAAAATCAATAATCAAAATCCACTATAGAGTATAGGCCTTTACTCTAAAGTGATATATAAATTATGTATTAATTAAAGACTTGTAGGATGAGTAATGAAGTGTTTATTTTTTAATATAAATTATTTAACATTTTTAAGGTGGCACAAATAAGTTTTGAACTTTTTGATATCATTTTAAAATTATAGTTATCTGTAACCTATGGTAGGAGATTAGATCATACAAGGTAAACCTACATATGAAGGCATATTTAGTCCCACAAGAGAGGGCATTTTTCTAACAGCTTCCATTAAAAAAACTTTAATATTTTGAAATCATTAAACTTTTACCCATTAAACATTTTACAATAGGGTCATTTCAACATGATTCACCTAATCAGTTTGGGGAATATCTTTTGATTTTGGCTAATTTTTGCAAAATATAATCCCTTACCTCTAAATAGGTAAAAAACAAATTGTTTTTTTGAAAAAAATATATTTAAGAGATTTAAACCATAAAAATTGGAATTTTTATCCAAAATTAGTGTCAGCTGACAACATGTGTCTACCTGTATTCTGCAAATAATCTTTTTCTGGATATAAGGTATTTTGAGGTAAGGGATTAGATGTAGTAAAGTAAAAATTAGCCAAATCCAAAGATGTTCAGAGAGTTAAAATATATCAGACAGTATGTGTACCATCAGATGGTATGAGTATGAGCCAGACAATATTTGTACAGTCTAGCCAGTTTAATACAGTTTGTGAAACTTGCTTAAACCGTCTGATAAACAAAATATATATTTTATGACTATATTAAAACAAGACAAATATTTAAAGTTCATTAAATATATTTTAATATTACTCCAACCATCCATCCCGTTATAGTATATCAAACAAACTATGATATTACTCCAACTGTCTGGCCCAATAAAGTAAATCAAACAAACTATGATATTACTCCAACCATCTGGCCTGTTAAAGTATATCAAATAAACTATGATATTACTCACTTGAATAGTAGACTAAACATAAGGCTATGTTTTACCAACAATTTTTTTATAACCAGCCAGATGGTTGGAATATTATGACAGTTTATGAAGGCTGACTTCAACCAGCTGTATGGTTGGAGTATTATATAACAGTTTATAAAGACTTACTTCAACCGACCAGATGGCTGGAGTATTATAGCAGTTCCTCATTAAATACTTGTGCTTTGATTATAGTTATAGTTTCATTTTAATTATATTAGTTTAAATACCTTGGCCAACAGTATGTGTACCGTCTGATTTGAATTTGTTTACCCAAGCCATCCAACCTGTATGCATATAGGCTGGTTGATTTAAGACTATTTCAGCTTGCACAAACCATCTGGCCCATACACATACTGCCAGACAGTATGTGTACCATCTGATATACTCCAACCATCTGTAAGATATATTTCTGATATATAATTATTTTGCTAATTTGTAAATTTTGCCTCATTGTATCCATGTCAATGTCTGGTATGAACTCATTATCTGAAATATATTTGCCAGGAGATTCAGCACTATCACTATGTAACATTTATTTTATTCAGACATTTGTAGCATATTTTTTGTCCTGGAATAAGCTTATGGTTCATTTGATTATGGGCAATGTGATTGTACTAAGGACTGATTTAACTGTTTTTTGTGACATTTTTGTTAGATACTAAATAATTCATGGGTATAATTATTATATTTTAATGTATAATTTTCAAAAAATTAACTGAACTGCAACATGATACTCCTGCCATAGTAGATCAAAAAATATGATTAATTTAAATGTCTATAAAAGTTTAAAATTTTGCGCTACGTACCAATTGAGAGGCTTGGCTGTTCACCTTGCCATAAGCCCCAAATAGTTTGGAGCCCTTAGATAAATATTTCCTCTGTAGACACACTCAATCATTCTCATGTCTGCATTTAATAATATTGCAGCATGTTTTGAAAGAGGTTGCATAATAATCTTCATATTCCAATTTGTGGTGATCACAAAGCAAATTCAATATTTTGTGGGTGTCCTTTTTATGGCTAATAATATATTATAACAATTGATATACCATTAGATAGATATTCATAATAATATCCAAGAAATAAATAAATAATTTTGTTATAAATATGTATCAAGTTCTTTGTTTTTTACTAAATAGCCTTTTCCAGACAAATCAAAACCTAAGTAGGTACCTATATAATGCTTACTGTTTTATATTAAGTATGTAAATTAAAAAATGATCTATATTTAGTAAATTTTTCTTCAAATAAATTATCCTTTCAATTTAGTTTAATCAATTTTTTCTGCTCATGACAAATAATAATTAGTAGTTGTTTGTTGTGAGTCACAATGAATATCATACGGTTGTTATTTATTGTGAGTCATTGTAAATTACTGCAATATACATTGAAAATTGTTGTGATATAAATATGCCCAATATTTTAATTAACTGTCAATTATAAAATAATATATCCACCCAATTATATCCTTAAAGTTATCTTCCCTTAATTTTTTCACTCACAACAAATAACATGACTGAAGCTGTTTGTTGTAAGTCACAATGAATAATAATCAAATTTTATTTGTCATGACTCATGATGAATAACAACAATCATCATAACTTACTTTTTGACAGGCCCCAAAATGGCATGAGCAATTACAATAAATAAATCAGTAAGCTTTTTAAATGCAATAAGCATATAATTTATAAATAAAACTAATACATATTTCTATATTGCTTACTTCATGCTATAATATAGATTTGTGGTTATGTATATTTATACTGAAATTTGGTATACAGATACAATGAAATGACTAGTTGAGTTGGGGGAAAAATCAGGCCAGTAAGAAATTTTATAGTTGATTCAATTTTAAAAATCAGCAAACTGGTCTATACTGAGAATTATAAATGTTATAATAAAAATAAATCAAGCCTGATCAGTAATTACATCTTACAAACATAACTTATATGTTCAGTTCTAAATAAAAATATACACATTAAAATTTATCAAAAATGATTTACTTGATTTATTTTTATTAATTAAATTATACAATTTTGCTCATTATTATATATTAATATTTGTATACTCCAAAGCAGAATAATGACCATTTCATTAAATAAATACTAAATAGGTATATGACTTTGTACTTAAATTGCTATACTCAAATTCCCCCCCCCCCTTATATTTCAATCTACTACTGTTATAATACTTGATGTCCTAAAACAATAAGTTGCATAACATTATGAAACTATGAATAAAAAGGTCACACTGCTTCTTATTTTTTGATTTACCTAAACATGACTTTATAAATAATAAATATGAGTTTAAAAATATTCAATATTCCCTTCCAGTGAGTGATGAGTTCCATATCAAGGGAAGCATCAAGTTGTTTTGCAAGGGCTGTTTGGTGAAGAATTCAATAATTTTGGAAGCTTTGGGTAACATGGCTGAGCTAGAGGTGAAACTAGAGAGTAAGCATTTAATTAACCTACTGTCACATCTTTTATACTGTATTAATGGTTTTCTTTCTTTTGTTATTTTAATTTTTTCTCCAGAATTTGAGATAGTGGCATTAACTGTTGATGTTAATTGTCAAAAACCTTGTGACTCTAATTTGGTACCACTTGCTTCACTTGGTGCTTCATCATCATCTTGTCACTTTGGTATCATACCAACATCTCCAAATGCCGTTTGCTCTCAAATTGAAACTGTGGCAACTACTCCTGAGCCAACTATGACACCTGAGGCAACTACTCTTGAGGCGATGACCCCCGAAGCACTTTTTATGGCTACCCCAAAGTCCAGTGTCTCTCAGTCTGATCAAAGGTGAACTATATATTTCTTACTATGAGTAAATTTTAAATAATTGTTTTATTAAAATTTTCTGTTCTAATTGAGGTATTGTACTTTTTGGCTTTACTAACAAGTAATGGCTATCAATATACCTACTAAAATTTCATTTAAATAATATTATTAATTACCTTTATGCTTTCTAAGCATAAAAATACTGTTTTTTTTTCAGTATTCCTTATATTTTAATGCTATATATATTAATGAATCTTTTTTATTATACTGCTGTATTCTATTATTTTTAATTCACATAATATATACTTGAATTTTGGACTGAATACTTAAAACTAGCACTGAAACTGAAACAAGAGAATGAATAAAACTTATCCATCTATTTCAGATGTGGTACTAATACGCCAAGAATTACAGATATTCTTGTGTACACGTGTTCACACTGCTCTTTTAAATGTGGAAATAAAAACGCATTAAGGTCACACACCTCATTTGAACATCCGGGAAAGCAACACATGTGCACAATTTGTTCCCAACAATTTCAATACTATACAACTTTGAAAACACATATGTCACGCAAACACAATAAATCGATTCCTCTCACACCTATTACAGATTATGTGTTACATGTTAGCAATTTTCATCCACCTCCACAATGTGCACTAGAAGAAACCATTGAAGAAATGAGCGATCGTTTTTTAGCGAGATTAATACTGAAGTACACATCAGAAAAATTTGTCCCTGAGAAAGTTTTAAGAGAGTTCCTTGATGAACTTTGTCAGTTTCAACCCATTCAGGAATCTCTTATAGCTTCATCTGTAGAGCTTTGCAAAAGTCCTCTTTCATTTGAAAGAGTTATTACATCTCATTTCGGTTATGTTTGTCCAGAGAAGATAACCTTGCTTGAAAGTTCTTATGTGTATGTTCCATTCGCAAAAAATTTAGAAGCCTATTTGATGTCGCCAGGTATGTCGCTTGAAATGATAAATATGGAGAACTACTACGTGCATCATGGACATAATTCCGAATATTCTGAAGATATAATAGATGGGGAGCTGTTTGAGGGTGACATCAGTGCAGACACAGTTAGAATAATGCTCTACTGTGACGACTTTGGATCTAACCCGAATCCGTTGCGTCCTGCTGTTCAGGCCAAACACAAAACTTACGCCTTGTACTTTTCAATAACAAATATATCTAAAAAATTCCGTGGAAGAACCAAGCACCAGAATCTTATCCTTCTATGCAAATCGAGTGTAGTTAAGCAACATGGTTTGACAGAAGTTTTGCGACCCTTTTTGGAAGAGTGGCAGCATCTGGAAAAAAATGGCATCGTTATTAATGGCTGTGTTAAACAAATACGTTTCCAATATTTCGTTGCGGATAACTTGGCTTCTCATATGATTGGTGGCTTTTTTGAATGTTTCACTTGTTTTCGTCCAAGTCGCTTTTGTTTAGTGACCAAAGGAGAGTTACGTCAGGTGACAAAGGGTGAATCGTGTCAACCTAGAACTGTTTCTGGTTTCAATGAAAATCTTCTAAAAGTAGAAGGTGATACTAATATTGGCTCGATCTATGGTATCAAACAAAGATCTCCTCTCTGCGCAATTAGCAATTTTCACCCGGTAGTGTGTCTTCCCCCAGATATCATGCACGATATCCTAGAAGGATTTGCTTCTACAGAAATGGGACTTATTTTGAGTGGTGCAGTCTCTTCAGGACAAACGACTTGGAATGAGATTAACGGAAGACTTAACCGTTTTAGTTATGTGGGTTCTGATCTTGCTGACAAGCCTCCTCCATTTTCATTCAATGCGATCCAGAAGTTCAAAGGTAAAGCAGCACAAACTTGGTGCCTTTTGCGTTTATTTGGCCTCTTATTTTCTGATTTTTTCGAAAATAAATCTGGAATGTGGTCCGTGTGGATCACTCTGAGGCAACTTACTGACCGATCTTTTTGTCAACGGATTTTAAAAAGTGAACTGGATAATTTCCAAAATATTTGTGACAACCATCTTCAAAATTTCATTCAGCATTTTCCAACTGCATCAGTAATGCCTAAGCAGCATTGGAGTTTGCACTACCCGTCATTGACTCGAATGTATGGTGTCCTTAGCCTCTTCAGTTGCATGAGAAAGGAGGCCGTTCACCAAATTACCAAGCGCTCAGCAAATACCTCTAGAAATTTCAAGAATGTGCAATTCACGATGGCTAGAAAATTTCAAATGCGAGCTGCTTCTGAAAGACATGGTCCAAATTTCTTACAGGATGATGTTACTCTTCAAAAACCGGTTGAAATATCCGAAGTTAATTTCCCTGATGATGTGCGTTTGTTTTTGGAATCTCACGAAGCAGCACCAAGAGTATTTTCCTCAGTATGCGTGACTGTGAACTCCATGAAGTACAGCAAAGGCCTTTGTGTGCTTCTTTCTGTGAGTAATCTTCCTACTTTTGGAGTGATTCGAAGCATCTATAAGTGCAGCTCAACAATTATGTTGCATTGTCAGCTGCTGAAAACTGTAAAGCTGATGCATAACATTCAGTCATTCCACGTTATATTAGAAGCTAAATTTCGACTAGTCAGACTGGATGACTTACGAGATCCTTTCCCAGTTGCAATGTACTCACACCATGGATTGAAAACTATTGTTCCAAAATATTTTTATTGCGTAAGTTTTACTTAACCTGAAATTTTTTCATGTTTACTGAAAGTAGTATACATGTAACTGTCTGCTTTTATTTAATAATATAAATTTACTTAAAGAGTAATCGACATTTTATAATATTTACACAATGCTTTTCCATCCAAACTTACAGTGATTCGGTGACCTCGATGTCGAGAAGTCCTTTCCACCGAAGGTCTTTACTTTCTGACCTTCCGAATTTTCCGCCCAGTTTAATCGCACAGATAGATCGTCTTAGCGAACATCCTGGACTCTTGTCACATACCATAAGGCTTTCAGTAATCAGCTGTTTGTATTATAAGTTGGCCGAGCAGTCAATGTAAGTGATCTTATTTTTATGCTAAAAATATACCCTAACTTTTATACCCTAGCATTTAAAATTTAAAAGAATCCTGATAGTTAATTTTCTATTAATACATTTTAGTATATCATTCCCATGCATAATAATTCAGGCGTATGTCGACTGTCATTATATATGTTTGTGTACATATAATATGTACTCTATTTATTTCGCATGTTGCAAATCTATTAATTGTATGGTAGAACTCAGTGGCGTATGATACATTAATTTAAAAGTGTAATCACTTTACTTTTATTACCTTGATGTAGAATGTGCTTATTGTGTAGTATTTTTTAAAGATTTCATTTAACTATGTAAAATTTACTTAACCTATTATTAATTAAAATTCGTTTTTACTCAGTGGCATCTTATTACATTTAATATACTTTTCTACTTATTATTAATAATGTTTTCTTATTTTAGGTATCCTCTTTCTAGTGACATTGGTTTTTTCGTGGAAAAGTTACTGCTCAAGTTTCCCCAGCTACAAGATACTCGCGGTGGAGGGGTGTCATGGTGCACTGCTTTAGCAAATCGATTCAAGAACGAACGAAAAAAACTGCCAAAGGACAAAAAGATGTACAATATAGGGTAATAATTTTTTAGTTTATGTAAAAAGTAATCTTTTCGTATCTTCAATTCTATTACTACTATTTGTTACAGATTTTCAATAATATTAGACTTGTAATATTTTCCATAATTGGTTTTTAATTACTAAATTATAATAATTTTTGGTTGAAGTAATATACAACTATAAATTTGTTGTATCTGTAAATAGAGGGAATACCTACTTTATAAATTATAACACCGTGTGTGTTTAATTAATAGTTGATAGTCTTAATTTTGAATAAAATGCACAATTTTAATACATTTTTACATATGCCATTTTCCCCAGTCTTAAAAGAAAAATCGATTTAACTGACGTCGACGATGGGGAAGACAAACACAGCCACGCTGCTCACTTGTCTAAGCTGGCTACCGAGCTGAAACGAAGGGAGCCTGACCAAACCCTGATTCTCCGGCGCATGAAGCTAACATTTAAGAACCGCCATCACTGGATTGTTAATCAAAAGCCTAGAATGTTGGACCTACTAATTCACTATCCAGTTTTTGAGTCTCAATTCACCTCGGCCGTCTTTGAGCAGGAGTGCTTGTTGGCTTGCGGGAAGTTGCCTACACTTCGCTCATTCCTAAAGGATGGGCACTTCGTCATCGCAAATTTTTTGGATGACAACATGAAGGCAGTAAGTGATAATTTATTATATTTGATCATGCAAACATCGTGCCATTTTTATTTTTCTGAAAAAAATAACTACTACACTTTGAATATGTAGATTATAGCATATAAAAAGCTTATAGTTGTTAGCAATAGAAGTAAGGATGAAAGGGCAAACTGCTGGATATAAATCTTCCAAGCCACACGTATTATTTATATGTGAATATTTGGTCAATAATTGATTATTCATTTGAAAAAATTACTCATTAAATAATAATTTTATGCTACTATTATTGTTATAATTTATTGAGTGCTATATATATGTTGGATAGTTAATTAGAGTATTTCATTATTATACTATATTTGTAATTTTCATTGTTTAATATTTGCAGTAGTCAAATACACAGGCAATACACTGTGGGCAATTCTTTCTATATTGTTTTCTAACGATGCCATTTTTATTGGTGGATATTCCAGCAATTATATTAGAGCTAAGATTGAAGATAAGATTTATATTATATGTTTGCTTCCTACAAATAATTATTGTTTATATTTAGTCAGTTATTTTAATTAAGTATGTTATACTCCTAAAATACATCAATCCACAGATACCGTAGTTTATTTAAGTTGTGTTTGTCTAATGCATTCTATTGTACGCTCAATAGATAGGTGTCGTGTATCACTTATAATAGGTTAATGTTGTATCTTCATCAGATGAAGAACATACTCTTGTACGGCGCTGACGTCCAGTCTGTCGAAGGAGACGCCACCCGTCTCATCATGGCGATTTTCCGATACCTATGCCCCAAGGCTAACCTCTGGAAGGAGTGCAATTCATCCGAGGACATTGAGACCATTCGAATGGAGCAGGTCGCCCCCGGTATTCTCGTCCACGGGGAAGATCTGCTTCAGAGTGAATTCTTGATTGTTGTGGAGCACCACATATTCGCCACACTATCAACCCTTACCGCAGCAGTAGAGCTGCTGCTTTGTATTTTTTTTGCCCTTAACATATCCTACCCAGGAGACCAGCAACAATTTTGGCTGTTTATGGAAGCCACCCTGCTTTTGCAGAAAACAAAATTGTCTGTTAAAGCCCTGAGACTCTTTAATGCCCTTCCTAAGTAGTTGTATATATTCCTTCCCTGGGTGCAGCGGGTGCACCCCCAAGACGGTTCAATTCATATAGATTGTATACGTTTTTCATATAATGTTGGTCACATATTCACCTCCCCCCCCCCGGGTGCAGCGGGTGCACCCCCAAGACGCTTTGATTTATAGAAATTGTTAAATTATACATTATATACATTTTCCCATATTATATTAGTCACATATCCCTCCTGAGTGCAGCGAAGGCAGCCCAAGATGGTTTGATTATAGTTCAATTTTACATTACAATACGCTTTAAACATACCTATATAACTTTTACATGTCTATTCAATTACACCTTTTAGATTCCCCTGTATGAGTTCATAATGGTTAATATGTATTTAACATTTCATCATTTTGATACATACATCTATTACATACATCTTATTGACCTGTAAACACTTGGCTTTTTTAATTATGTCATATTATGGTTTATAATGTTTCTATTGATCCCACAGTAAATTTTTATTTAGCTGAAAGAGTAAATTTACTCCAAAATGGAGTTGAAGCTGAAAGAGTAGAATTACTATAAATTGGAGTTGATTTTTAATTTACTCTTTGAAAGAGTAATTTTACACCAAATTGGTGTGTAACACTTTTTACTCGTTGAAGTGTATATTTACTATTTGAAAGAGTAAATATACACCTGAATGAGTTAAAAGTGTTACACACCATTTTTTAGTAAATTTACTCTTTCAAATTTTCTGTGTACCTCGTTTATTATTGGGCTCTACCTTTACAAGTCGAGCTCTACCTTTACAAGTCGAGCTCTACCTTTACAAGTCGAGCTCTACCTTTACATGTCGAGCTCTACCTTTGCATGTCGAACGCTGCCTTTACATGTTGAGCGCTACCTTTACATGTCGAGCGCTACCTTTACATGTCGAGCGCTACCTTTACATGTCGAGCGCTGCCTTTACATGTCGAGTGCTACCTTCACATGTCGAGTGCTACCTTCACATGTCGAGTGCTAACTTTACATGTCGAGCGCTACCTTTACATGTCGAGCGCTACCTTTACAGATTTGGCAGTTTATAAGTAGAAATACCATATAGTTATGTGTATAACAATTAAGTGTTTTTATTTCGTTTTTATTCACAATTATTTTGATATAATTATGTAATGATAATGTATAGGAAGTTGTTTCACAAATCTATTAAAATAAACAAATTCCAATTAAAGATGTAAAACACCTTTACTATATGCAATATACTGATCTCATATTTATAACAACAATACATTTGAACTCTATGACATATAGTGACACATTTCAGGGACACATTTCAAATATCTGGTAATTAATTTATATGCATAAATTCTTGTCATTAGCATGACTACCGTGCAATTCTTTAAAGCTTACCACCAAAGTTTGTGTACGTGTAAAAACAAACATATTACAGTGATAAAATTAGCTACCTTTAATTAGTAAATATGCGTAAATTGCATTAATACTATATTGCATGTATGAATGAATATCAGATCAGTTGATTATATCATGAACTATTTTTTTAATAGCTCTCGGTGAAGATATGAGTCATCCACAGAGAGGAACTAATTCAGCTACGTAGAGAACGCCTTTTGAGCTTACACAGCGCTAGATTCCTGGCTGGACTATGGCCAACAGCTAATCCCGAAGAAATAAAGAGAAGGTCAGTGTAAACTATTTTGCGCACATAATAGTTCACTAATTAATAATAATAAAATGTTCAAATTAATATATGTAATGTTAAAACACGATGATTGATGTAATTAAATTAAGCGCTATACAGATCAGATATTTCAAAATATTTTCCATCCAGTCTCTGGTTATATCGACCACCCATTATCTGGTTATATCGTTCACCCATTATCTGGTTATATCGTCCACCCATTATCTGGTTATATCGTCCACCCATTATCTAGTTATATCATCCACCCATTATCTTGTTATCTCGTCCACCCATTATCTAGTTATATCGTCCACCCATTATCTGGTTATATCGTCCACCCATTATCTGGTTATATCGTCCACCCATTTTCTGGTTATATCGTCCATCCATTATCTGGTTATATCGTCCACCCATTTTCTGGTTATATCGTCCACCCATTATCTGGTTATATCGTCCACCCATTATCTGGTTATATCGTCCCCCCATTATCTGGTTATATCGTCCACCCATTATCTGGTTATATCGTCCATGTATTTAAATATAAATTAATTCGATGTTTTGAGAGTTATATTTAACCACAATTACGATGAGTATATATATATATATATATGTAACACATATAATTTTATAATTATCAAATAATCAATGTATTACACGCATTTTTGAAATAAATGACTTTTATTGTGATTTTATTAATATTGATGGCCGCCATTGAAGTCTACCCTGGCAAATGTTTTAGCATTGAAAATAGTATTCATGATTTTGCTGTAATTACTAAAATCGGAACGTTCTGTTTTTTCCATATAAAAGACTATAGACTAAGGTAATTTTATATTTTTATAGCAGAAATAACACTCCATATTTTTGGTATTTATTGCATACATGTTTGATAGGTGTTTGTTCATCATTTATATTAATTTGCAATTCAGTACATTATGCACATTTAATTGTTATTATAAAGTACTGATATGCTTGCATACATACATATATAGATATACTATTAACATCATCTATTTCAGTTTTCTTTGTTTATAGTATTAATAAATATATTTATTTCGTTTTATCTAGTTAGTTACTCACAAAACAAATATATTTTTACATCATACTACATCTCACACACATCTCAATTGTAAGCCCATAAGATCTAAACTATAATACAACATGCAATATATTACATAAAACAATAACATATTATTGACGGTATATTATTGAAAAATTACTATCATATAGTTAGTATTATATAATAAATAATACTACACGAAATTTGATTAGATATTTATAATGAAAGTATATTAAAACATTCGGTATATTATTCAAAGTTATTTGGCACACTACTCGTGTTATCGTATTAACCCTAACCATAACGTGAAAGGAGGGAGGGGGTGGGGTGGAGTGGGTTATGGTGCCTCTTTTACAATTTTCTTGCGTTTTTTAAATATACGAATGGAGAAAATCCGTTAAAAGGACATCAATACCATTAGGAAATGTTTATTGATTATAATTAACTTAATTAAAAATTGCAAAACCAACAAAACTAATATTAAATCAAATTCAAATTTACCTGCTTTGTATAGTGTAATTTATATGAATGGCTACCCAAGGACTCAAACTGAATTATTCCGAAATAGTTTTGCATTAAAAAGGTTATTTATTTGGATGACCACCCAAGGACTCAAACTGAATTATTCCGAATTAGTTTGGCTTTTAATAAGGTCATTAATAAGAGCATTTTTTTTTTCATTGAAGTAATCTCAAAATGTTTAAGTAATATGTTTTTTTATTATTCGCGCTATTTATATGCAAAATAATGTTAATGAATTCTGTGAATATGAACAAAGTATAGAGGCAGGCTGTCTCTTCGATCGTTATATTCCATGCATTACAATTCAAAAGAAATGACATTATTATATATTATCATATAATAATTACCAAATATTGCATAATATATATTTACATGTTATGTGCTACACGTTTAGTGCTCTTTTAGTGGTGACAATGTTACTTGATGAGAGAAGTGACATTTGACTAATATATTTACCGATCTAGTTTTCAAGTCTACTCTCACTCGAGATTTCCCTAACTCCATGCTTTTCTTCTCCTCTCTGCTCCCACTGCTCTGTTTAGTTGCTACAAGGATGGAGATGATAATAGGGTCACTGCAGCTAATGTGAATCACATTTTTGTACGAATCGGTATTCCTTAAAAGTTATACATACTAATAAGTACGTAGTTTTACATATTTAACGTAACTACATTTACACATTAAGCACTATATTTACACATTAATCACTATATTTACATGTCGAGTACTTCATTTTCACATCGAGTACTATAATTTCACATCGTACAGTACTTGTACATGTCGATCACAACATTTATGTATCGCTACTGTGAATGTTGTCAGTTTTATCAATCTTGAATCCTTTTCTTCAGGAATATCATGGATGTTTTCAATGTTTATCATTTGTGATAAAAATAAAACGAGTTGAAATATGCATTGGCCTCAATAATCACTTGCAACCATGTCCAGCATATCTTGACATAGTAAACCAATGTTCTCGTCATAAACTTGCTGTATATTTAGCAGACGCGTATGTGATTTCCTGTCAACATATTCAACTGTCAACTAACATATTATACATTTGGAATGTATTTACAAAAGCTGGTTAGCTACAGACAATTTTAAAAGATATAAATTCATTCAAACCACAAAAATAAATGAAATAAGAAAGTT
>JAYRBW010042115.1:0-11617 GCA_036023295.1 Invenusta paracnida
ATCTATGTTATATTGTGTTATGTACATTTGTGAATTTATTCATTTTTGATTAGCTAACTAACTTTTTACCATTTTTGGTAATAAAAACACTATAATATTAAAAATTGAATTTAATATTTTAGATAATCCCCAAAAGATTGTTGCTTTCTTGTTGAATCAAGACAATGCAGCTATAATTATAAATCTTTGTAAATTACATAGTTAAGTGCTAGAACTAGAACATTGTTCACAAATAGTAATCTAAATTAATTTATAAAATTAACTTGCATTTATATAACTATATTATGTTCATTTGTGAAAATAATTTGTAACATCGGTATCCAGTGGCCCTACCATAGGCTAAACTCGCTAGAAACGCATAATGAGGTGATTTCCAACTCACCCGCCAGTTGAGGAAGGCAATGAAGAAGGCGAAGAGAAGGAAGGCACACCCCAAAGAAAGAACTGAAATCAGACAGCCTCTGGCGATGGCCAACGGGGTAAAGTAAAAGTGACGCATGATGGCGAGCGTCGCTGAGTCCATCACAGCGCTCTGTTCAAGTGTAAAGAGAAGAAAAATCAAAAGCTAGAGTACGAACATAATACATATATAAAGTTATCAGCATTGCAATCTTGAGTTGACAATAGAAGGGGGGAAAAGCCCAAGTCTATTTACTCTAAATCGCGCTAAAAAAGTTTAAGCGAATTTCTGTCAATCCTGTCTAATTATTACGAAATATTAAAAATACTTATTAATATGCTTATGTTGATGGTCTACTTTAAACACACTATAAAATTCGACGAAAAGGCAAAAGCCATCGTTTACTGGTGACAATATTGTTTGACGACACAGCGATGTGTGGATGGTATTTGTGCACGAAGAAAGAAGAGTATCGGATCAGTTGTAAATCATAAAACGAAGAAAAACTATATTAACATTAAAGTAATAGATGTACCTATATTAACTATAATAATTATCAGGTGTAAGTAATCGTTGCATTATAACCTGTTTATTACGCTTATTGGATTTCAGATATCTCCTTCACAGTGCGATAATTCCTTTAATTCTAACTATTCGTTTATATAATCCTGCTCGAGTAGAAGTTATTGTCAAATAATTATAGAGATTGAAGACAGCTATACTAACATTAGGTTTTTATAATATACTTATTTCCGCAAGAAAAATGTTGTCAATGTCTCTGTGTTTCAAGCATACTAATTTAATATACATTGAAGGATATAAGCTCTAATGCTTCATAGTAAAACCTTCAAATTTCCAAAAACGTGTTATTGAGATAGGTTCTAATAGGAAAAACATTAGTAGCTAACAATATTATTAAAAGTATTCATAAAATCTATTTAAACTAATGTGTAAACCAGCTACTTTGAATACAAAAAAATAAAATAATAATTGAAATCTAAAAAGCGTTAATGACTCTTTTAATTAAGTTGTAAAGTTAATCATACTATACTTCATATAAAACATATTTTTTACTGAATATATGTATGTAGATAATTTGAGACAAAATAAAAAAAAACAATTTTGAACAAAATATTTAATTCATAAAAACTGAAGCAGTTACTCGAAGCAAATGATGTTGTCTTTTATTAAATTAAATTAGAAGAACAAAAAAACTATTTTATTCTCAGTTTACCTCGCTGAAAAGTAACAATGTCACAACTATTTATGTATTATGTTAATTTGAAACTGCTTATAATTAAGAATAAAAATACAGAAACCATGGTGTAGAAATACATGACCAGGAACAGTACATCAGAATTAATTTATAGCATTAAAAAATAGCTATTTGTAAGCGAGTACAGACCAACAATTTGAAAATAGTTCCTATTTTAACCAAGTGGTCTAAATGAGATCGAAACATAATCAATCAGTATTGTTTAAAGTATTACTTCCCGATATTCTCAAGTGTAACATACTTACCAAAATCAATATAATTATGGGTGTAACTAAACTTTACCAACTTGAAACAGATGCACTAACACATACTCTCTTAGCTAGCTTCTATTGAAAAGGGAACAATTCCTACCAAACGAGGACGCACGCAAATTTATTTAAAATTTTCTAATGGAAAAGGACTCCAATTTAATATAGAAAATTGCTCATTGAATATCATACCAAATTACTTAGGATTATTTTTACGCTAATCGAAGAACCAAAGACGGTGGATTATAACGCTCCTATAATAGCCTAATATATTGTATTCGATAGTTACAAAACATAGACACTTAACATCTGTCGACATCAACCGAACAGTCGATATATTAAATAGTCTAGAATTTAGACAAGCAAATAGTGTCATAAAAGCAATATTTGGAAAATATTTGTAGTCCCATTCTAAAAAGCCTAAAGAATACAAAAGTATAACACCCGATGACTTCCGGCCAACGTACTTTAATAGAGAAGATACAGTGAAACAGTAAGACGAAGTGATATTTTAGTGCCTTTATTACTTTGCTTTGAGGGCGAGTAACTTTGAGGTAGATGAAAAACAAAAAATACTCTTATGTTTGAAATAGACAGTAACGGTTGTGAGTACTTTTATCTTAAGACACAGTTAATGTCAAAGAACGCGAAAGCATCATTAAGTGCAAAAGATTTTTGCTTGACTTTATAAGACTACTGAGACCTCTAGGATGCAGTTCAACAGAACCTGCAGATGTTTCTACAGAAAACAATAGATAACAGTTTGTTTCCAAAACAACTCAAATTTAAGCCTACCGAAAGTGTCGCATTTTACTCTATCTATAACGGACTATTTTACGCATCCATATATACCGTAATGTGTCCTTCCCCCCTACCTATAATTTTTAAACTTTCTGGTGGAGTAGAGTTTTGAAACTTGGCATATCGGTAAACGAAAAAGTTTTGTAACACATTCCATAAAAAAATATTAATATATTGCACTATATTATCTAAACAATAATTTTCTTTTATATTAAGTATCCAAAATATAAACCACTTTCCTTGAGTTTGATTTTTTTTACATAAACGGATTTTTTTACCAAGGTCATAGGACCATTACATGGGGTAGTAGTGAATATATCGCAAAAAGTAGAAAAACTTCAGTTTTAAAAAAGCCACGAAAGCTAACTATACTCAAATTGTTTAATAAAAAATACCAGCGAAAATAGAAGAGGGGCGGGAGCATCGAATCTCACCCGGTATGGATAGAGTTAATTATGGTAGCAACTCTTTCACAGAAAGCGTGTAGACGGTACACAAATCATTGCTTTAGAGAAGCTAATATAACGACCCTAAAAATATTGGGTTTTTAAATGAAGAAGTTGTAGATGTGAGTGAACATAAAAAATCCTTTTTTCGCTCAGCGCTACAACAGAAACATAAAATGACCAAAAACCAAAAAAAAGTCCTCTACTCTTGGTGAAACCTCATCAACATACAAAATACCCGATCTACATAGTATGGAAGAGCGCACCGGGGCATTCATTTGCTGACTGTAGGAGTGCCTGGTGAGTTTCCAAGCCATCAAAAGGCTGTTCAGGAGTCCATGCCATCCTACTCTAACCAAACCTCTCAAAACGGCCCTGTGGCAGGAATATCACCTGTGACAGACGAGTCCTGAATATTAAACTTAAAAAGTATCTATCGACAGAGATAACAGTGATAAAGCGCAAGCTCATCTCTACAACTAGAAAGGAAAAAGAGGATGGTGTCAAGAAAGTGATGATTACAGGTCAACTATTTTACAACTAATTTAATTTGTTTAATGTTGAAATTGAACTCTCGAAAGTTTTTTTAATGTAAATAATTATGTAGGTAATTTTTATTACTACTTTTTAATTGTGTTTTGTAGAATTAGATTTTTTATTAAACCAATTTTTTTAAATTACATTGCAGCCCGGTGTGAAATATTAAATTTCAGTTTAGTTTTGTAAGATTTATAGGGGACAAAATTAAGTCGACGGAAATGAAATGAATGACAATGTTTATTTATTAATTACACAGCATAGTAAACCAGGTGAAATTATACTGTTAGTCATAATTTCCAAACATAATTAATTCTAAAAGTAAGAATTATAATTTCAAATGCAAAACCAAAGCTACTTATTGATGTTAAAAATTATATAAAAATATGTTATGTTATATCAAGTAAATATTATGCAAGCCAGAATATAATAATTAAAATAATAAATAAGGTCTACGTTATAATAATCGTAGACCTCGAAATAATATATAACATTTCTTCTTAAAATAATATACTAAGTGCTTATATAACAAGGTCAGTTCACTCACTTCATTAAGCCAAAGAACTGGGAAGTAGAATTGTTCAATACTGTCAAATATGCTGAAATGTGAAAAATATAAAAAATGACAAAATATGTATTTATAAAGCAACTCTATATATTGATGTTTGTCGATGAATGTATTGTAATAATAATCAAACTAAAAATAAATTACCAGAGAAATATTACTGCATTCTATAATAGTTAATAGTATAATATGTCGTCAAGTTGTTAGAATAATCAAAATGTACACAACATTTTCAGAAACAACCTTGATTTAAATTGTATATAATTTATTTCAGAAGTCTGTAATCAATTTATTCTTGGAGATGAAGTATTATGAGCAGTTATAATACAATTATATTAAAACAATTAAATATCGTCTGGGCAACGGCCACTATTGATTATAATAACCGAATAAAAATTAGGTACCCACATTCTGTGTTTACAAATACTATTTTAGAAAACAATTTAGTAATAGTAACTTCGATGCAATCAAAATCAAAGCCATTCATTAACTTTTACGGTGTATAATAAAAGCGCCTGGTAACACTAACGTAACGTTACTTCAAGTATTTCCTAACAAAATAGTAATTATAACTTGTGATTTAACTGTAAACTATAAAGGTTTTCAAAATCTATATAAACGATCATAGCATTGTTAGAGTTATATTAATATAAAATGAGTACAACGTTAGAATTATTTATACGAGTATATGAAATTATAAATACAAATTTGATTTCAAAAAGTTGATCTGATTATTGTGATAGTTTCTTATTGCATTGTTTTAACGCATACATGCTGTATTGCAGTATATAAATGAATGGCATAAGTGTGATAAAAATAAACTGCATGATGTTCCCAACCGAAATTGTCAGACTTCTGATTTAATACTGTAAGACTAGCATTACAGCTAAATACTTGAAATACTACACTGATATATTATTATTATAAGAAATGTAATTGTTGACCATATAAAAGATCAGACTTATCTATAGAATTATATAATAATATATATTATTAATTATAATCAATATTATATCCATACTGTGTGGCATGTGATAAATAACAAGCCATGAATATCAATAAAAAACACTGGAAACTGCATATTAATGTGTCTTGACAGATTTGTCATATTAAAAAAAGATCGAATCCACAGCTGTTGACTATTTATTAAAATATAATATATTATATATGACAAATGCAATCGTTTTTACAAGAAATAACCATGTCGTACTTAATAAACAACACAGTCCGTCTATGCTTGGTTGTGTTTTGTGACGATTTGAAACACCCCACTGCTCGTTAATCTAAGAGCATGTATACCTACCTACGTAATCTTTAGATATTATACTGGTACCCATATTAGTAGAGTCTGTACAGAAGCACTCTAAGTCTGCATACTGTCGAATTATCCTGGCCTGCATCCAAATTGGCTGCTATGCCCCCATCGCTTCCCTATAGATAAAGCAATAGGGCATGAAAACCACCAGGAGGTACTATCCAACTAATACTATATTCAATATCCAGGGACAGACAGAAAAATACAAAAAGTACTTTAACCGCTGTATTTTTTACAATTAACCAATTGAACTAAATGCGGTGATTATTAACAATAGTATGCAATGAATACACAGCTAGAAGGAGGTACCTATGTCTGAAAAGCAATTGAAACTAGCTGTACGCTAATATTACGCAAAATAATCACTACGTGATAGTATAGTATAGCATAGATATTATGCTGTCAAAAACGCAATATAAAAGTGATACAAGTGGAAATGAAAACCATAATATTGATAATCCATTGATAAAAGCAAGTGCGGTGCACAATTGAATTTTTGGAGATTTGTACAGTCTGGACAAACATTTTTTTGAGATATGAGATTTGTACTATCATATTAATAAATTGTTGAACAAATCTACCTAAATCACAGTTAGTAATATAGTGTCTCGTGGTGGATTATAGTTTTAAATTAAAGTACAGTTAAAGCACATACTTTAAGACTGGAAAATAAGGTAGACATTTTCATATTTAAAAAACTATGAGAGTCTATAGAAATCTGGAATATTAACCAACTTATGTAATGTTATTCTATGTAATTAAAAACATAGTTAAAAGAATCAATATCTGACTCAACTCACACGAAAGGGGCAACCTTCTTTATGAACGCGTTCACTTGAATACGCTTGTAGACTTCCATAACCACGCCCGTTGTCTGAAAGGAGAATATATTATTGACATGATGATGTTTCATGTTGATGTTACACTATATAATGTACATATCATATTAGAATAAGAGAGATGGATTGCAGTCCATGGTTAAAGTACGAACATGACAAATAATTATTAATTATACATATATTGGAGTAGGTATAATACATTATAGACATTTCACGATTTTAGGATAACTTTACAAATATACAGGTACATAATATTAATGTTATTATTAGTATATTGCCATAATCAATATAGTAAACGAATCCATTCAATTTATTAAATATTAATCATAGACAAAAAACAACCGATTAACTGAATATTTTAATACATAATATATAATAATATACAGAATTTATATAAACAATGAAAAAAATAAATGACAAATGCATTGAACGGAGATCGCCAGTTAAACTAAACCGAACAAATTATACAGTCATACTGAGATTATAGGAAATGTTACGTAGTCATTTAATTTATTGCAATAAATGACAAACTGTCTTTATGAGATTTGAACAATTCATAAAAAAAGTAGTCGTAATTTTGGTAAGTTAGCATAATTTGTGCCAAATTCAGTTTATGCACACAAAAATATAAATATATACAAGACTTTAACATAGAGTATTCATGAAGATTATACTTTTAAAATGAAACTACTTTCAAAAATTGAATCAATTCTAAGACTTTCCGAGAAATCATAATAAAAAGAGGGATGCAAATTTGACTGAAACCATTTGCCGACAATTTAGAGAAGCATTAATCGATTCATTCATTACATTATTTTTGCAAACTATTTAACATCATAATATTTGTAAAAAATTCAAAGTTGTGTCACATTACGGAAGAAATTTTAAAATGTGTGTACAGTACATTACTAATATGAATGATGTACTCAGTACATTATAAAAATTCCCTGTTTACGATAAATAAAATTGGGAAATGTAAAGCTAATAACTGAAAATTCAAACACAACTTGGCTGAATACTGCCTAATATATTATATACACAATGAAAAATTACGACTATATACAGATATTTAGTGTATATTTCATATTTTGTACTACTGTAATTGCAATTACTATATAGTAGTTTTTCTTTTCTATATCCAAATTTGATTTATGTATAATACGCAAAAACGGTAATTACAAGCCAATTTCTGAATATATTTTCGGCTAGTCATAAAATATTAATCACAAGACTATATTAATTAATTTAAAAAAATTATCTTATTTCTAAATTGGCCCTTCATTACTAATTTGCTTATATATTTCATGCACATAAGTCGCATCCGGTCCGATATATCTTGAAATTTTATTCAGAAAACCCACATAAATATTACATGATATATTTTAAAATTCTAAACATGAATTTCTACAGATAAACAACAGGTGAATTTACAACAGGTGAACATTTTCGGGTGCCATGAATCCCCGACATTCTCAGGTCGGCTTATCCTGGCGCTTACTCACTCACCGGTTCAATGTGCGCATACGATGAGTGCTGCTCCTTGTTTGGATGCATCCCATCGATCGCTGCTATCAGCCTGGGATCGCCGCCCAGAAAATGTGGCTGTGACGTCACAATGGGCAGCTGAAAGCCATCAACACTCTTACAGACGGTGAGATTTAGTAGTCCCGCGGGTAGACAGTGGTCGGTGTCGGGTGTACAGAAACCCCCGTTGTCGGGATTAACTGAGGCATTGGCGAGGATTGCATCGGGCCCTTGGAACCGGTAGATGGTGATGGAGGGGTCTGCTGTCAGAGGGACAGAGGCTGAGTAGGTGGAGTAGACGGAGCGGCAAATGTCAGAGACAAAGAAGTGGACCACGGAGGATTTGTTGAGGAAGGGCGCGCTGAGAGAACCATCTAGAAGTAAAGACAAATAAATATAATCACATTAATTAGAAACAACAAAACAATGAAACAATATATTATAAGTCAAAATACATAATATAGTATTTGTAATGTGTGTATCTTTTAAACTATTTTATTTATATTTATTATTCGCATTATATACGATAGTCTGCATCTGTTTTAGTACTGTACTGTTTTCTAATAGTTTATATTGCTTGTTGAACTATTCAAAGTGTAAGTTGCGGATCCATATTTTATTTGTGGATACAATGTGCATGTTATTTCATTGCTCTGCTCTTTCTACTGTCATTCTAATGATTTGTCCATCGGTCTGTAACGCGAACGCTTCAATGTAAAGTGTATTGGTGGTGATTAATATGAATTATATTTAACGAGTTTATCTAACTTCTATACTATGCCATTGTCAGTTATAATTCTGCTCTGAAGATGTAATGTTACGAAAACGTCTAACTTACGATTTTTTTTCTTCGCTACTTAGTGATGAAATAAAGGTCACAATTATTTCACCAAGGTCCCTTTTTTTCAATTGTGCCATATTTAACGGACCAAATTGGTCAAATAAATGAGTATAGAGCATATTATTTTGATTATACTAAATAGCTATATTGAATAAAGACTACATATTATTATTTTACATACGTATGATCACATATATATCAGATCAATATGTGCTTTGCTTTCTAAAGGAGAATGAAAATTTCGCATTTAGTCCTACATCAACCCAAATGTTGCCTCTAGAAAAATAAACCCAGCATAATAATATGCAAGCGTTGTCATCGTCTATATTTAGTAGCATGCAAACATCTCTTATCGATTCCTTTATTTGGAATTCTCTTCTTTCCTATTCCCTTCGCTCCTCTATAATAAATGCTATACTTAGTTAGTAAACAGTAGCCATATCCAATAAAATAAGACTGCGCACTGTAACCTGGGTATGAATAATGACGATAAGGGTTCGTTTGTCGTGTCATGATGCTTGCTATGTGCGCGGTGACTAAGCTTTGATTATTCTTTCTTCGAAGCGTTTGTATTTTTAAATGTTTTGCAATATAATGTTAGGGGACGTATAACCAGCCGTACGCACCGACGCACTATCATGCGACACTTCTGGGCGTTGAGGAGGGTTCTGCGCTTAGCTTTTATTAACTTTATTTATTAATACACTTTAAAAACGTTACTGACAAATTACTAATAATTTTATTTTATTCTTAAAATAAGAGAATACAAGTTCCTAATTCGTATGCTAACTATTTACTTTCTCTCTCAATAAAAAAAAATCCGATTTAAATTACATAGTTTTGCCAACTTTTAAGCAGTAGGAATAGGATGCCTCTCTATCTTTTCTTTCGTATTCCTACGGTTTAAAAGTAGATAAAAATATTTTAAATATTTAATTTAAGTTATACCCCTATAAGTTACATATTATTGTAGCTCTTATTCAAATGAACATTTCTTAATATTTACTTTTTATATCACAGCTTTATATCTTGTACATTTGCCCGTCTTAATGCAAGGAGAATCGAAGTCTGCCAAAACAAAACAAAACTGCATAGCTTGTGTGAAACGAGATGGAGTACTCGTGGTGACTGCCTGACAGTCTTCAAACTTTGGCTCCCCATCATTATAACAGCTCTGGTAAACCTATCTCAAAATTACGATCAGAAAGCGAGAGATTTCCAAGTTGCTATTGAGCGATTTCACTCATTTTTCCATTAGCTATTGCAGAGGAAATACTGCAAAATACTTTCACTCTAAAAAGTTGACACTGACCTAATACGCAAAAGTAATCAAGCTGAAACAGTCATCAAAACGTTTTATGAAATATCAATAATGAGGAGGATTGGGATTGCATATATGCAAATGCTACTATAATAGTTGAATCGGTCAATGTCGTTCCAAATGTACTTCAACAAGCAAACAGACAAAGACACAGAAACAATGTATCACATGAAACAGTTCCGGAATATTGGAGAACAGCCCCATTCTTTCACTTTCTTAACCAAATCAAATACGAATTGCAAGCAAGACTTTCATCCCATCCCTCAGCTGTTCACTTCAGGATTCAAAGTATTTCACCGCCACACGTGAATAAACAGTTTCATTGGTAAGAAAAAATCTTGAATCATATAAAGAGGATCTGCCCAACGCTCTCTAAAGATTGATACAGATGGAAAGCTTACTGTCAGGATATCCCTATGGACGAGAGGCCAAAAACCTAATCGCTACCATCAATGCAATCACTTTCTCTCATTATCCAAATATCATCACAGCAATAAAGAACTTTGCGACACTGCCCGTGACAACTGCCACTGTAGAGATAAGTTTTAACACCATATGATGACTCAAGACATTCCTTCGAAACAAGATGTCGAACGACAGAATGTCATTCCTGGAACCAATGCACATCTACAGAGAAGAAACCATCGACTATGTATGATGCTTGTCTGCGTAATTTCTCTGCAGACGCTGGACCTCGACGAATGGTAGCATTCGATAGTGACAATTCATAAATAGTGTTCAAAACCAAATCTATCTAAAACCTTATAACTAATGTGTAACATACCTGAAACATATACTTATTTTAATATATCTACTATTTATGAATTAAATATAATATGTCGTATAACGTGAATAGATGAAATACATATATGTACATATAAATTCATATTTATGTATAATACCTACATGTTCATTTTTATAAATGCATCTCTAAATGAAAGAAAAGCTGTAGTCCCCTGGGCTCTTTTGAAAAATTAGCACATCATCTTTAAAAAGGCTGGTTACGTGCCTGACCACAGAGTAATTATATACAGAATTTCTACTCTTATTGATTCTGTATGCAGTTTTATACTATTATGTCGATAGCCGAAAGCTTTAGCAAAATAATGTTTTAAAAACTGATAGCAGTTAAATCCTTTATGCAGTAAAACAGTTTTAGATACAAAGGCAATGAATTATATACTACAGACAACTTACGTATGTTAGAACTTTATGAATAGGTATATTTTGCTCTTAAAATGAATTTAATAAAATTATTTAACACTACCTTTAGATTACTCATTTACATCACATAGATTAAAATATTTATATTGAAGAAGATTTACAACGCGACGTATATGAAATCAATAAGAGTGAATTCTCTGTATATAATTACTCTGTGTGCCTGACTGTCTGTCATCGATTCAACCTCTCCCCTTCTTATATAACAATTATTATTAGCCAAAAATGGCAAAAAGTGTGTTAGCTCATATCATAAAAGAATTGAAATAAGCGTAAAATGTGT
>JAYRBW010042126.1:0-11617 GCA_036023295.1 Invenusta paracnida
TTAGCCCCCCACCCCCACACTTACCTGAAGACTCTGGTTCTCAAGACCAAGGTCCAGAATCGTCGCCTGCATGTAGTCGAGTTCCCGCTTCTGGGAGAGGATCTTATCCTCCAAATGTTGAGAAGAGTCTTCCGCGGAGATCACTCTGAATAAACAGAAGAACAACATGTGTCAGGAATGACAACAGTTTTAGAATTATTGAGGCAGACATTTTCAAGCAAATATGATACGCTACATGTTAACTATAATGTATGATTCATTGTTAAACACTGACTAGCATGGTCATCATTTCGCAAGTAGAATTTATGAAAACAATATTTTTAGTACCAAAACTTTATCTAGTATATGCAAAGATTGTGCAACTTGCTTGTAATGTAAAGATTTGTGATACTGTGGAAGAGACTATTAAATATAACATAGCTTTATATTTAGCGATTTCAGTTTAAAAAAAACGCTGGTTTCAATTTAATTCCATTTACTTTTAAAAATAAATCTTCTGCTAATTTGAAATACATCACTTCTTTGATAAAAAACAGTTATATTCATAAATTGAACAAAAGCATTGCAAAATATAATATATTTCATAAAACGCATGTACTTTTTCAAATTTTAAGATAATGTTAATTAATATTAAACATAACGTTACATTTAACAAGTCCATAAATACATAAAACACGTTTGCAAACAGGAAAACTTGTTTTCTACATTCATATACATTTATACTCTCTTATAAAATATATGGATGTAAGTTAATATTAAGAAGCAGGATAAGTTTACTCTATAATGTCAGATATACCGGATAAAAAACACTTAAAACTTAGGCGAAATAATGTGTTGAACAATTTATGTGTAAAACAAAAAAGAAGTACCAAGACACATTTAACCGAAAAAAAACCAAGGTACATTTCACAATACAACTAACACGCGGGAAAGAACAGTCATCTTATTGTTAGTTCTAAGTGCAATTCAAGTGTGTCTTAAAATACGACAATGAAGGATCCTATGCATTAAGTTGTGGATATTGACACATGTATCAAACCACTCAAACTGTGATATCGAAATATTGAAAGCATACTCCCCTCCCAGCATGAAGTTACAAACAAAACACAGATTGTTCAAAGAAAATTACTTTAAAAAAGGTACATTATAAAAGACGCGATAAAATCCCTGAAAACCTGCAATACAGATACAGATAAAGCAAAGTTTAAGTAACCCTGTCTAAATATAAGTCAGAAATACACCTTTTCTTCTCAGACACAACATATTCTGATTGATTGACTCAACGATTCGGTGCAACTCAAATTCAGGCGTTGACTCAATCAATCAGAATATATTGTGTCTGAGGAAAGTTAATGTTTCTGATTTCTTTTCTAAATAATAATCTATCCAGATACGTGGCCAACCCCTCTGCCTATTAATATTTCTAAATATACCTAAAAAGTAACATTGCGTATTCCGAAACTAAACATAAAGAAAGCACTACAATGAGCGCAGTTAAAGAAATACAAAAATAATGTAGAACACAATATTCTTATGGATTTTAATTTTGAATGTTATTTAAAAAAAAGACATCATCATAATTTGAGTGTTACAGACGTCGTTTGTATACATATTACAATGCTTTCTGAAAGATTACTCCAAGCTTAAGCGTTTCGGAATAGCGTTATAACTTTATTCTAATTTTCGAAATCCTAAAACCTTTTAACGATAAATTGCGTGTAAAGCGTGAATTATACGATAACAAAACACTAGACACACTAACGTGTTATAATGTTTAAGGATGGTATGCATCAGCCTGGCAATTACCAGGCCTGGAGTCAGCAGAAATCGGTGTGCACCAGCAAATTCCAGGTTTAGGAAATGGCAGATAACCTCATTTCTAAACACATAATTCACACGAGGGAACCAGCGAATAGAAATTCCTCACGTGATTGATACAAATATAGCTTTTTTAAAAAAAGAAACTCAGTCACTTGCGCGTTTTGACCTCAGTTTACTGCATTCATAATTCGGTCAAGTGAACTTAAGCATTGTGAATACCAACTCTTACGTTTATTTATTATTTTATTTGCTTGATCAATGTGGATTAGTGTTCCAGGCGACAGTCGATGGCATCCCGTTCCATAAAAGCGAAGAGCTAAGCTCACCTGCTTACCATAATATGATATGGCACTTACTCCAGATTCCTTTAGATTTCCCTTCATTCTAATTGGTCAATGTGTTTTCTTGTTATTACAGTGCATAAATCCAGACTTTCCCTACGCCCAAAAGCAGTCAAGACCTACAAAATATTGGTTCTTTGTAAAGTCTACTAGTTACTAGAAAACCTGGCCATTTCCAGGCCCGAATTTCTTGGTGCATAACACCCTTAAAGTCCAGATATAAATACTAGTATTTAAGGTATAGTGATCTATAATCGTAGACATATTATTATCACAGCAAAGTGTAAGCTATATAAACTGATCAACAAATCCTAGAAAAGCGAAACGATATTGGTCTTTAGAGACGTATTCGAGCTCATTTCAAAGTCAACCAGTCGTACGGGTAATCACGGGTATACTAATTACCACTCTAAATATACAAAGTAATACAACACTGAATAATAGTAATACAAGGTAGAAATAAGAGCTAGTTACAAAGCTAAACGTAGGATAGAGGCGACACAATATGCTAGAAACATTGTCACTGACATAATAAAACCAGGCATCCAATCAAAAGCCAGCATTTTAACGGGTACAGTCACGTGACTACACAATTTAACAATTCGTTATTTTTTTCCAGAAATGTTAGAGTATTCACAAATTAAAACATTTACATTTTGTTATTCTCGTCAATCGATTTTACTTGCAACATAATATTATATGCAACTACAAATATAATCAAAACATATTTCATTCATCTATCCATTCCGTAAGTAAAAGGAGGAGATTTCCCCTCTGTTTGACAGCTCTGACGTCTGTCGGATCTACTCTACTTTCAGCTCTAAGCAGCATGAGTCACCTTTCCATGAGGGCGTGCTTCTCGTCGATACATGCCTCCAGTTTGCATTGCAGTTCTGAAAATGGAGAGGAAATATGGCAGTAAAATACCCCATTCATTGGAAATATTAACATACAAACACTCAATATATTAAATAGATGGCTTTTTATATTAATAAATATTAATTAATCAGCCGCTATTGGCTTAAACTAATCGATCGATAATTAGCACAATGCCGCAGCGCAAATCAGTTTCCCAGTCTTGGCTACCGCATCAGCATTGAGCTAGTTATCGATTGCTCAGTTTGAGCCAATGTCAAACAGGGTATGCAATTCATACTGTATTATACCAACTCCCATTAATATACGGGTAACCCGCAGATTGTGGCCGCTAGGCGGACAACTAATATATAGTTCGTAGTCATCCAATTATAACTAATATGTAGACAGGAAATATTGGATTCCAAAGTGCCAAACTCTGCCACCAACCGCCGATATTGCCTTACATTTAGTGTACGACACAGTTATTGCTTGCTAGTTAGCATTCAACATTAATTGCCGAGAAAGCGAATCACCCAGTTATGTTTCAAAAAGATAATTTCACCCTCAAAGCTGTTAAAAACACCGTGTATCAATAATTTAAACAAAAGGATGAAAACAAACGTTTTCTTTTCACAAAATACGAAGATTACTTTAAATGTCTATGTATGTATATGTATTCAACTTCTATCATCTATCGCTCATGATGCACTGTTCTGGAAGTGGCATGCACGGCGACTTAGGTTTAAACAGACCGACAAGTCAGTGGAATAAACGCCAACAAATACGATAATTTGAAGGGAAAATACAAAATATCTTGTAAACTACCTTGGGAAACATTTAGTGACAGGGCTTACATAAGCATAGTTGCTGGCCTCTTTGAAGAATTACCTGTTAAGTGAACTACAACAAGGCAAGCCAAAGTTGGAACACTTAAGAAGCATATTCTATTTATTCTCAGAAATCAAAACACGAGAGTTGAGAATATTTAACAATACTTCAAAACCTAAAAAAATCCGAATACTCTTAAGTGATAAGTTTACATCGATTAAAACGATTCAACTGAGAGATATAATATTTGTTCATACAAAAACACAGATTATCATAACTATAATAATATTATATTGTAAAAAAAATAATATGACTAACTAATTAAAGTTTTTCAATCATTTTGGATTTATAAATAAATGAACAAACTTAAGAGCTGTAAATAACTGCAGCTGTACTCTTTTCGTACATATTCGGACTCTCTTTAAAGTACAGATCACAATAAGCATACATAAATAGAATAATAGACTTCAACTAATTATAATGCTTAGAATTTAACAACATTTTAGAGAACGAACTGCTGAATTTAAAGAATTTATTTTCAAACAATTATCCTAATTGGAGAAGAGATTAGAAATGCATTATATATATTAATTTCCGGTTTTTAAGGGAAGATTGACTGCTTATCTAAATTTTAAAAATAATAAAAAACAACTAAAAAACTGAACTTTTAAAATATATTTTTTGGTTTTATTAAAAAAAACAAAAAAAAACAACAACCTTATAAACTATATTGAAGAAATCGATAAGTTTGATGGCCAAATAAAATTAAGGAAGAGTAAACCATTGTTTCCAGAAGAAGGCGTATCACGACAAGCTCACCCAACTTATCCGAAGCAAACTGATCCTGCTCCTGTATCAAGTCATCATAGCTGGTCTGAAGTTCGTCAATCTCGCGTCGAGCCTCGTGGATGAGAGCGTCTTGCTGGGTGATGCGTTCTGCACTGGCGGTACGTTCCTCCGCCAGATCTGCTGATAACCGAGCCGCGATGGATGTTTCCGTTTCCTGAGAGAGGAGCGAGGAGAGGGGAGAGCTAAGAAATGTGAGATGAAAGAGAGTATAGAAAAGAAGAGCGAGGAGAAAGGAGAGAGAAGAGGGAAGCTAGATGAGAACATGAATCAATCCGACTGCAGCACTCTCTCTCCTTCCAAACTTCAGGTGTATAAGATAAAGAAGGCCAGCCACAGAAGCCGAAGTGACGAGACGATGTTCCACCGAGTGCGGAGAGGCCCCTGCCCCATCGGCAAGACCTACGAATACACGATCCACGGAGCCTCCTCCCCAATGTGTGACAGATGCCGCCCTTGAACAGGATACATTGATCCACGCGATCTTCATCTGTCCCACCCTCAAGGTCATAAGAGACGAATAGCTACCCAACCATATAACAACAGCATGAGCAAAGTCAAACCCAACTACCTACCTGAGGCATTATCTCGCTCCGTTCTGGTGTCAAGGACCAGGCCAGTATGGCTGGCGTATAGAGGAGCCGGAGTGTGCGGGAAGAAGAAGAATAATAACAAGGAGAAGAGAAAAGAGAGCAAGGAGAGGAGAGGAGAGACATTATCTTCTGGAGACACAAACTAGTCAACTAGACTTTCGTACAATTCGTCATCTAGTCATTTCTGTTATCTAAATATATTAACAAGTTACACTCAATTTCAGTAAAACAAAAAAAGTTGAGTCTATTAAAATTAAAAGTAGAAGATCCATTACATCAGTGGACATGTCGTTAAGATATTCCGAAGATCAGCAACCTATTTTCTAGTACCTAATCATTAACTGAATAACGCTGCTTTGCTCCTCGGGTTATAATTAGTTGGGTTGTTAAAGCTTTCTTGTTATTTCCAGTAGCTAAATTAAGAAGCAGGGTATCCGCGTCAGCAGTGCTAATTATTTTAAAGATAAATTATATGTTATATATTTGGAATCAGTTCAATTTACTGAGAGATAATTAAAATGTACCAACGACATGAGATATTATAATTGAGGGGGTTCAAGGAGCAGACAATGTACAACATAGCAAGATCCTTTTATAATTAATATATTTGAAAAATAATAGAATGCCTAGATTATAGCGAATTGAAACGCAATCCTCAAACAAGCACTCAGCCTAATAATTAAAAGCAAACAGGGTTGCCATTTCATCTCTTGTTAAAATAGTAATAATTATTGACAGATGCTACGACGTTTTCCCACCAGGACATAATGCCCGTTATTGGGGATAATTATTTAGACAATATAATGTGTACATTTAATTACTTGAATACACTTCCACTTCCCAATGCACCACAGTTCTAATCTTATACGCTTCTAAATGCGTATATTACACATTGTAAAATGAAAACTGTCGGAAAAAAAGAATTTGAAATAAAATAACACTATGATATGAGAGTAAGCGTATTTTGCTCGTCATCGTGTTGCTAATACATTTATGCTTTCTGTATTGAAAAATAAAATAAAAGTATAATTACAATGCAAGTATGCATTATATATTGCTGTATTATTGAATAAGAGTAATGTTAATCTAAAACTGCGTTTTACTCGTTATTTTTTTATATTTAACCTAAGCAATTATATGAACGTGAATGGTATTTCGGCTAGTGACTTAATGTACATCCCATTACTAAACACCTATATAGATATGTGTGTCTACAATGATATTCCAAGCGAATACAAACTCAATATACCTTCCAATCATTTGAACAGTTCTTTTTAAATATAAAGAAATTAAACAAAAGTAGAATAAATCTTGAAAAGCAAATGGATAAAGATTAAATTAAGTAAACCCGTACGTTACTTTACTTTACTGCACTTTAATGAATAATTATATTTAACTATATAAGTGAACATGATATATAATGTTTTTAATTGTGCGGATAAATGTATAATAGTACAATAAAGATTCGTATAAGAAATACATAAAAGTAACACCCTTTATATAAATACATACACTTATAAGTAATAGCAACTCAATAGGCAATTGCACAAGTTGTATTAATTCAATGAAAATAATTACATTTTGTAGTTGATAATCGAAATTATCGCCTAATAAGTAAGTATTTAATGAAATGTTATCTCACATTAAATATCATCTAATACATTTTTACGAAAATAGACTTACTTATTAAGAAGGTGTATACATCAATGTCATTGGCTGCCAATTTCACTTTCACTACTTCGATACCATTGGCTACAAATTTACTCCCCTTTATTTTCTACTCACCAGTGAAGCCTGGAGTTGAGCATTCTCATTGCGAAGGTCTTCTTGCATCGTGTTACCTGTATCTTTAACCTCATCGCGCTCTTTCATGGCCTGAAGAGAAGAATGGAGAGTGATAACCCGCTCATAGTGGAAGGATACTAGGTCTTATGTGGTCTATAGCTGGGGGTAGTAAGGACCCTGCTACGTGCTATGTGAAAGGCATTAAGGTCGAACATGCAAGCATCTGATAATTTCTCAATTGCAGATACAAATTACGTCATCACCATGGCTGTATTAACTGATTGCACTTTAATATTACCAGTTGTTCGCACCCTTTTTATACACAGTACACAAAGATGGCAAACATGTCAGAGGTATTCGAACATTACATGATGATTCCACATAATACTATGTCATGACACATCTCCTCAGACTAACACATAAGGCGAGTTAGCGAGAATATGAATAAAATATCGATTACATAATATAAAACTGTACACTATTCAATTATTAAACGCTTGCGTATAACAAACAATAACTGCATAAATGACTTCAACTTTGTGTAACACAATATCCAATCCACAAAGTCGAGACATCCTAAATATGGCACATTGTAGGCGCTACTCTCCCGGCATCGTTAACGTGATGTTTAATTGAAATATATAAAATTATTATTAATATATAAGCTCCTGTGGCGCTTCCTACAAGAACAGTTTACAAGCGTTAGCGCTATATTCGCAAATGCTATCCCAAAGGGGGTGGTCTCTTGACTTACACACCAAACAATGAATACTTGTCACGAAATTGAATAAATTCTGAATAGAATACTGATTCGTTTCATATAATAAATCATGAAGTTTTCTTGTAAAAGTTCGAGGGCAACAAAGAAAACCGCTGCAAGATACAATGAACCTATTCGGTCATCTAAATGAACATGTTGGATATGTGAGCTATTTCGAGATGAAACATCAATATTTCATGACATATCTTTAGTTATTCATGCTCCTGAACAATCAATCCCCACGTGTCCGATATATATATATATCTAATATCGTCAAAGAAGGAGAAGTTGGGACAATAAAAACGTCACGCAAAATAACATATAATATTCCAAATTTTGCAATATATCCTTTTAGATTTATAACAAAAAAACCGAAAGACATATTTTTTCATAATGCACGTATATTAACTGAAATTTAAAGTAGGTTGTATGATATTAAACAATCACACAACATAAATATAACAAAATAAAATAATTATGTATTTCCAAACACCCATTCATTATTATTAAACTTCCAAGTTAGATTTGGTGCAAATTACTACAGCCTTATTTGTCTTATTGTACAATACGAACACGGTTGATGACCTACGTAATTATAGCGTTATGTAAACAGCTAGTCAATGTCGGATGAATAAAAGATCCAAAGTATAAAGTCAACATCGTAATGCATAAGCAGTGAAACTTACTCCATTTTATCTGATCAAACATGTTCTCATACAGAAATGACAACTTTTTAAACTTAATAAACAAAACTGAAACGCATTTATATTTCAAAGTTAAAGCGTAGAAGTACAAACCAAGTTCCAAGAAAAACCCGATCATTAAACGCATATCGAACGAGCACAATATTTCCACACAACTCAAAAGTTCAGTCCAGATGTTCGCAGGTTAACAGGCATAGTTAATCCCATGTTATGTGAATCAATACTCAATACCCTCTCTTTAATTAATCCTAAAAATAAACGCCTCTATAACCTACTTTGCCAGTTTTATTAAGCTGTGAACGTTCTCAAAGCTTTCTCAAAAGGATAGAATATGTAAGGCACACGGGTTCTGAAGTTATAATACCCCTTTTTACACGCTTTCGCACCTATGTATATAGTGCAACAAATAAACAAGACAACACACCTGATTAAATAACTAAAGTAGACTTCAATACAGATGAATATGTGCTTCAACTATGAGTTGTCGCCACTCATATGGTATTTATTTTCATACACCAAGTTACTTTAAAGTCGAAATCAAACGTAGCTATAAGTATAGTAGGTAGTTTAATTCGTTATACAGATATTTCAGAATTATTATAAAGTACCTACATTATATACTGCTTTATGGATGTTATATGTGAAAGGATTATTTTATTAAAGGCTTTTAAGTATCGAAATAGAAGTATCGATTGAAATGGATATTATTAGAGTGGAAACTCCATGATTTAGCACTTACACCCAAACCTATAATACACCTATTGTACTGTTCATTTAAGGGTGTTCGTATAATATAACAATGCAATTTGTACTTTTCAGTTCGGTTTTAATCGGCTAATATGCCAGCATAATCAGTAAAGTACAGGGAATTAATTAAGTCATTTCTATGGACGGCGAATGAGTGCGTCCAAGGTTAAGTGCGTACAGTTCCATTAAACACACAATAAAAGCGCATCAACGATTATACAAGAGTGTGGCTTGTTTGGTGGCCCGGTGGGAGTTATGCCTGGCATCTCACAATTTGAGATAAAAAGACAGTGAAGCATAACACTATAGTTAGGAGAGAGATTAAAGATAATAAATGAATTAAAAAGAATGCATTCATTAGACACATCAAGCTCCCTTGTGTAGATAGCGAGCACTGACATATTATATGTGTGTCTATGTATGTGTGTTTAAAAGGAGACACTTTGCTAGCGGGATAGTCTCAATGTAGCGATCAAAGCTACAGCCAGCCTATCTCAATGTGCCTTACATGTCCGGTGGGGGAGACGTTTCTTTCATAAATAACATCAAACTACCTTCTAAAACATTAAATCAGATGTAAACGGATGAAACTATTCAAATAGACACATCTTGCTGTCTATATTGGTGGAAATATTTCGCATGTTAAGGTTTAATTGAATGCATTTAAAGCAAATAACATTTATATAACCCTCACAATAACTGTAGTCTTTTTTTAAAACATAGTCAACATTAGCGTAAATCATATCCAACTCTTCCAAGCATGTTCTGTACATCACATTGTTAAAATAAAATAGCTCGAATTAAATAAACATAACATCTAACAGCACACCATGCAACGCTGACTTTTAAATATTTAAACAAAACTATGTTATTAAAACGGTTAACTATTTAATAACGCTACTTTGGATATAAATGGTTGAACATCACAGAATATGAAGGATTATAAATTGGATTAAACACAAAGAAACTATCGATTATCATAATGAAAATGTAAGTTTACAAACCTACCATAAGGCTGTTTAATTTAGTCTAAACGTGTTTTTAAGACGATGCGCATACAAGAATACACCGAAGATAATGAAGAAGTTGGCGCGCTCGTGAGTAGTACCAAGGCCACCTTGATACAAGGTGGCCTTGGTAGTACCATCATACATATTTATGCCAGTATTTGAGTACACAAACTATCTCAGTTCAGCTTATTAGCTCCAAAAAGACTGACTGACTGAGTGACTAGCTATATCAATGACCTTTACAGTGAGTACAATAAAAAAAAGTGTTTCGTATATATGGCACGACACAAAAGAACGACCCTAAAATCTGTTGTCACGGTCAAATTGTGATCATTGAGACTTATTTATAGCGTTTGGTCTCTCCTTCGTTCTTTAAGGAATCTAAAAATAGCTGCTTTAAATTAGTTACTTGTGTATATATATTATCAAGAGAGTATAATTTGCATAACAAGAATTGACAGTTCGTGCACAAAATTCGGTTGAAGAACAGTCTGATATAATATAATCAACTATAATGGCGTGCACACTTCAATTATATCAACAACAAAACAAGTTAGAGAAGTATATACACAGTATGAGGAAGGGCTTCCGAACATGTATCAGAAAACATTAGAAAAAACGTAACTTTTTCAACCAACAACACTATTAACAAGGCCAGCTGAGCCACTGATGAAAGTGGCTTAGAGTAAACCTGCTCAGTGCTTTAATCTCAGACAACTTTGACATGATGCTCACCTGCTTTAAACGTTGATCCAAAACCTGATTGATCTTCTCAAGTTCTGAAAATCGCTTGTGCAGCGTCTCCAATTCTTTTAATCTCTGAAATAAAAAGAGGGCCACACTTCTATAAAATACCTTGTTTTTATTCTCAGTGCACAATGACAACACCTCCTGCACTAGCTATTGTTTCGGTCATACCGAATTATTCCCAAATTATAATCACCTAAATATGCATGATAAGAACAGTATTCCTATATAGCTTATAGCTTCTGAAGTTTATTGTCATCTAAAAGCAAAACCCAGTTGAATAATTACGACCGGAACTTGTTAGTTTTCTTTAAAAAAGTACGCCTAAAAACGCTGTACATCAGAGAATAAAACATGTTCCTTTTTTACAGAAGAAGTATATAAATATATATATATGTGTGGTGTGTGTGTCAGGTATGTTACAATCATAGATATAAATAGCCCTCTTTTTCTCTCTACCTAGATGAACAACCTAGCTTATTTCTATTGTAAATTTTGGCTGCACCAATGATGAGTCATCCACGCTTGTGTGAGGCAAGAATTTCTAGATTTAGATCTAATACAGTATAAAAGATAG
>JAYRBW010042137.1:0-11617 GCA_036023295.1 Invenusta paracnida
GAAAAGTCAACGCCGGTTTCATGATACATTAGGCATCGGCGAAAAGTCAACGCTTGAAATTGATGTATCGTGGCCTTAAATTAGTTGAAAATTCATATTTTAAAGTATGCTGTGAGTGCGGTAAATATGAAATAGATGTCAGTAGGTATAATATATACTTAAATGGCTCAATTAAGATTGTCACCTTTAATATTCGTGGAAAGCGGATGGGTGGCATTGTTATTGAAGGAATAATTAACACTGGATCCTCCAGTTACCGAATGCACTGCCATGAAGTCGGAGTCGAGACACGGCCTTCCATTCCATTTGCAGCTATGAGGGCGAAAATATAATTCAAAATGTTCAGAGGCGTGTGCAGGAATTAAGGTAGGGAGGGGTGGGGGGGTGGAGGGGGGTTACAAATATGAGAAAAAGAGTCGCTATTATTGAAGGTATAATTTTCCTTATATATACAAAACATAGTATAAAGACATGTAAATCATTAATAGATTAAAATGTATTTTACAAATCATGATAAGCACAATTTATATTTGAATACATTAGATGAGTGAATATATGCTGAAGTACATGTTGTAACCACATAATATACATATACAATATTATTATTGTTGTATGTTAAATAGTGTATATTTTCATTAGCCTTAACGAGTAAGTCGTACCTATATATATATAGCATATTGTAGTACGTATTTTAATTCTTTAACTGTAAGATGCGTTTCTCTCTAGTGTAAATTTAACATTTTAAGGGGCGCAACTTACAGTGGGGAGGGGTTCCGAAACCCAAAGAACCCCTCTCCCCCCTGCACACGCCCCTGAGGATCATATTACCGCAGATGGGTGATGATGGAGTAAAAATTGGTCCTCCCAATAAATTTATCATCGGTCGCCTATACAAAATGTGAGTGATGTATAAAATGTACAATTGCTTCTTTACTTTTCACCTCATCGCACAAAAATATCAATGATACGTACCTACTTTTCTTAGCCAGAACTGTGGACATATTTTTGTTTATAATTTATAATAATATATATAATTTAACTTCTGCTAATCAATGTTTTGTTTGTTTATACCATAGAAATGGATCAATAACAACAACAAGTTGTTTATTTATTTCTATGGTTTATGTTATATTGAAGCTGAATAAATTTAATTATATGCGTAATATTCGTATTACAGATCGATATATGTACATAAAATGAATATGTAAACATTACTAAAAATAGCAACAATGAAATCGTTTTATATTTAGATAAATTATACCAAGTATCTAATGTAAATGTTTCTATATGTTTCAAGTAATCATATTTTATAACATTGACTAAAATACGTCTTCTACGAGTAAAATTTTATATGTTATGTCATAAACTATATAATAGCAAATTATAATTTAATTGTAGGATCGATTTTACAAATTGTGTTATAAAACAAGTTGATGATAAAATCTGAATTTCTGTCCGTGTCAGAAATGTTTACTGCTGTACCTGGAATGTTCAAAATATAGCTACGGTTACGTACAGTAAAACACCGCTTCGCTTACGGACACTGGATATAGCCTCTTTCTACAATAGCTAGTTATCATAACAGTGATGCATGCAGGTAGACGAGGGTGCGTAAATATTGAACGCTCTTGTTGGCCATACCTCTGACTATGAATTAAGAACATAACAATCGTCCCCACTATTTCTGCGTGAGCCACTAAAGCTGCTTGTCTACAGTTAGCATTATATTCTCAAAGCACTCAGAGAACACACAGCTCTGCCACAGTCGCATTATAGTCAACTATAGCATAGGCAGTCAGTCACCCTTCCAACACAGCCATACCCGATTCTTTTCTCCTTGTCGCTTTAGCAAGCTAGTAGAGGTAGGCTGTAATGTAGCTCTGTCTGCGCGCGCGCAAGCGCGTTGTCGATATACATAATATTCTAATCCAAAGGCAGTAGTTATGGCCACCACCCGGACAGGTTTGATTGGCTGTCCCTGTCTGTTTCACATTGTATGCCAGCTGTAGTGTTTGGCCGTGGCGATTATTGATCGAAATCTGCTGTCTCCGCTCTCTACTCGTCTCGTAGTGTTTTCTATAGCCAGCCAGCTAAACTGCCAAGCCAAGCCAAACCAGCCAGTTTAGATTAAAACACGCCACTTGTGTCCTCAAAACAAAATCCGGCCAGTGTTTAGCGGTGAGTTACGGAGTTAATGTTGGCTACTTGGTTATAATAGTTTGTGTACGAAGTTGGTACCTGCTTTGGATTTTGTGCACTACAATACATTATTTGTTCTTAAATTATATCTTGTAGTACATTACGAAATAACTGAATTCATTCAACTCTGCTGTCCATTTTGTTTTGTGGAATAAAGGAACGCTGTAATTAATCGAAAATATAAGTCATTTTCGTGATACCATTTGGCAGTTATTTAGACACCGAAATACTATAAATTTTATCCTTTGTATATTTCATACAAATCTACTAAAAATGATGGAAATTTCGGCGGACGATCAACTCTCTGATGATTCTCAGGGTTCAGGGGGTGATGATGAGATGGATTTCAGTATCGACATGTCAGCCATGCTACAAGACGAACCTGATAGCTTGGAGGATACGCACATTTCACAGAATAGCATGCCTTCTCCGAGTAAACCCATGGAAGTTAAGAAACCCTCAATAGGCAATTCATCCTCTGCAACTACTATTACTAACAGTACGAGTAATTCGAATGGACACGGAATCAATCCTAGAAGACCCCGACACGATGTTTTGGAAAGGAAGGCACTGCTAGCTTTGGCAGTTAAAGATGTGCTCTATGAGAAGATTTCTATGCGAAAGGCTTCCCTTAAATACAATTTGGCTAAATCATCCCTGTGCGATTATGTTCGTAAAAACAACATTGTCCTACCGTGTACAAGATCCTACAGAGCGACTATTAATGGGTCTACAAATTCTTCCGTTTTGTCGGCTACTAGATCTTCACCACGGGTCAAGAAAGAGGTTAAACAGGAGAATACCACTTCAAAATCTGTATCGAATTCATTGCAAAAATCTACTCTTATTGCTCAGAAAGTCAAACTTGTACCTGTAAGTTTAAATTCTTCTTCATGTTACTTTATTTTTCAATAATATATATAAAAGCAGGTAGCTAATATTAAAATGTAAAAACTGACTTGATAAATTACTGTTATATAAACAGATTGATAACCGCTGTTTATAGACATCGTATTTAGAATAATAATATTAGATAACCATTTTATTTACTTTATAGTTAACACTTAAGAGATAGATAAATTAATTTTAACGCAAAGACGAAAGAGATATGACCTCTGCACTTACATAACCTGTCTGTACATAAGTATGACATATCTGATGAAGTTCATTTATAGTAATAATGGCTATAGATTTGGTGCAAATTCAGAAATCTTTAGTGTTAAAGCAGATTAATTATGCTATATGTATATATTTTTTTCATGTATGATTTGATGTCTAATTTATAAAAAAAAATTACCTATCACCATCACTTTTATTGATTTTAATACTTAACATATATTCATTCTAAACAAAAATATGCTCAGAACTCTATGCACGAAATTCTATTTAAGAATAATATTAGAATTCCATGGAAATACCTACAAACATTGACAAGTATTTATTTCAGTTTAATTTATTTTGTTCCTTCAAAACCAGGGCTTGATTTCTTGACATAAATATTGAATACGTTTAGGTACTATAATATAATTGTGCATTACTAAAACTAAAGATAATTGATTTACTTTATAATATATACCTACATTGATTATTATATATACCTAGATACATTTATACATTAATTCATTTATATGACTAAAACATATTATATAATGCTTGATACTCTGTATTATGAACAAAAACATCTTTTCCAACTGTAATCGGTCCTATTACAGTGAATTTGTGCAAGGGTTATAAATACACGTTCTCAGAAGTTTTATTTTACTGTTTTTGTTATTTAATAATAGACCTTAACTCTAGATTGTTTTATTAAGTACCTATTCACTCATTTTGCAAATCATTGACATACTCATTTTACGTCATACATAATACGTAGTACATAATATTATATAGCGCATAAGGCATGTACGTAGGTATGCATGCATGTCCGTCCAGATTTGGAAGTACATTACGACGGTTCAGTAGCTCAGCGAAACGAAAATTTCTGCTCATATGTATAAGATCAATAGATCGCGTATTTGCATCTCAAAAACACCAATACGTACACGACAATTGTTAAAATGATATTTCTCCGATATTGCCATAGCAACGCATGTGGAGACAAGGCAAGATTGTGTGTCTTTGCCTTCTCTTCTTGTTCGGAATATATTGGGCGAGTTTCATCTCTTTAGTCGAAGTAGGTAGGCTATAAGCTTCACTGGGGATTCCTGTATGTTGCTTTAATACATGTAGTATACCTACGTACATTTGTGTTGACATATATTTTGTAAAATATGCATATTAAGTTATATGTCTTTTCACAGATGAACAAGATACTATCATTTATTTCAATGAACCACAAAGAAAATTATATATTTTTGAAATAATCATTTTATGTTGATTTGGAACTCTGAGAGTTAAGCTTGAATAGTGGCATATCGAGATACGTTTTTAATACACCATGTTTTTATCATAATATACTATTTAAACATTGTTTATCTGTTGCATGTAATTCGTATGACATGTATATATATTATCTATATGTTATATAATAAAAGTAATTATATGTGAATAGATTCAGCAAAATCATATGCACACGGTATAAATATACAAAGTAGTCTATAAAATATTATTTTTAATCATGGAACTTAAATTTTATATCTCATTTAGTTCGATATTCTTTTATTCATTCCTTCGGTCGAAAATATTCTACTATTTTTATACGTATAGTTAGTATTATATTTTTATACTTTACATAGATATTCCTAATAATATTTATAAAATTGAAAAATATACTTATTTACGCTATGTACATTTAAAATGTACGCTATGCGAAATATATTTTAATGGATTTTTGTATAGAAGATACATTTTACATAGTTGATAAAAAAATTGCGTATATTATTTGTTTTATGTTTTAATCTTTTATTGGAATGTCACCTTTACATATTTTCTCTGTAAATAATATTCTACTAAATGGATTTTAGAATTCTATCATTGTTATGAGTTTACTAATTGACATTATTTAAGTATCGAAGTGGTGAATTACAGAATATTACAATAGAAAATATAGTTTTTCTTGTAACTCTCTCGTTATGCTTAGTTTAAAAACAAATTTTCCTAAATTCTCTCCTCATGAATACTATACTACGTAAACGTTATTCCTTAGTTTTTACTCGCTATTTGCAAGTTTACTTTACATCAATAAATATTAGTCACTATATTTCACCATGTCAATATATAATACAGCTAACAACTTATTTATTAAAAGTTATAATTAAATTCAATTTTTTTCATTTTATGATAAAATATTTCCCTATTTTTAAAGTGATTATACTATTTTATTTACAACCATTCCAGCGTCCCATAGCCCCCAAGAGCCTCAAGATTGAAAGTCCATGGTCCAGTACCTCAGGTCTTCCAACCCAGGTCCCCATGAGCTCATGGGGTGTGCTGGGTATCACCAATTCCAAGTTGCCGCCTCTAATAATTCCTTCTTCACAAGACTCAGATTCCCAACCTGGTCTCGAATTTGTGATTCCCTCCGTAATTCCAATGGCGCCTTTGAGTTCGGTAAGACTTATCTTTACTAACTCAATTTCTCTTGTTTATAATTTATTGGTTAGTTATTTATTCTTTTTGTCCTTTTAGTCAACATAATTACAACTGGAACTATGTTTTTCTGTGTGTATTTTCTACTTTCCATAGTCAATATTTAAAGGTTTACTTTGAAATGAATTTTTCTAGAAAATATATTACTTAATTAACATATATTTTTAAATTATCTTTTTAAAACTTATATATACATATATCATTTGGATATTGGTGTAAATATTTCATATTATTTGCTCTCACTGTGATTATATATTATAAGCAAGGTTTACAAATATGTTTCCCTTTATATTTCTATTTTAGTGTCATTTCTTGATATGAAGGATACACATAATTTATTCTAAAAACATGTTTAGCATAGTTATTTTATAGTAAATAATTGATGGTATTTTTTGGAAATAGAGTTAAAAATACATATTTTTGAAATTTATTGCGGCAATTTTGGATTTATATATAACAATGTATAATTTTTATTTTTTATTTGGATAATATGTAGGTATATAATATTATATTATTGCTTGAAACAGAGAAGTATTTATTTTTATTTTTGACGAACATTTAACTTTATAAAATATCCACACATTTATAGTTTAGAATTTCACCTCTAAGTGGTTGTTTTCAAGGGATAGCTATTAAACATGGTACTTATGTATAATCTTTTTACGAGCATAACAGAACCTTTGTCTCCTAAAACTTTACTTTATTTATATGGGCCAATAAAAAAATAACTCTGTTTGATCGTGCAATATGAACATTTGGATATATTACGTTCAGTGGTCATGACATTGACATATCTCATCATTTGTTGAGATGTGTAATGCGGATGCAAAGGTTTTAAATATGTTTTGTAATGTGCAATACCCATATTCTTAATGATGTATCTACGGTATATTATTCTTCGATGAATAGATAAATGTATATAAGTTTTAAAATACCAACGTTATATTAAATGAATCAATGAGTTTACAATATTACTATATATTCTAGGGTTGTACAAGTCATACTTTTAAATTTGTTCATGCTTATTGAAATCTGTTATACGTTTAATACTTAAAATAATACTTTTTAGAAATATTTCAATTTTTCCTTACTTTTCACTGGCCAGGTTAGGCTTGTGCCTGCTACTGACCGTACCATGTAAGCATTAACCAATACAACATGTTCCCATATCCTGCAGCCTTACACAGGGAGTGTCTATCAGACTGATATAGAATGTATTAGATAAATTAAAAACTAGTAAACATTATTTTAATTTCTGGTAGGAAATTTATTTGTGTCAATTTTGAATACTTTAAAAACGATAAATAATGTTTTAGTATGTGAAAATTTTCGACTCTATGAAGTTCTTATTTTGGTAACATTGTTGTATTTAAACTAGTTATTGGGGTAAACAAATTATTGAATAGGGATAGATAAAATAATGTAGTAAAGCTTTGATCATATAAGTTTTTAATTTTAGTTTCTAAACTACCACCAGTCAGTAATCTTGAAAAACGTTGAGACTTGATTGTTAATATTACTTGTCCATTGAATTACTGTCAGTGAGCATTCTGGTATAAGTTACTTAATTGCACTGCTTACCACAATTGTGAGTACTTTTATCTAATAAAACAGATTATACACAAAACTGATTATTATTATTAAAATATAATTATATGATTAATATAGGTAAATAATATGTTATATTTTTATACCTAATCATAATTCTAAGCAGCTTGCCTATCTGATCATACGTAGTAATAACTGTGTATTATGTATTTATTGTAAAAACATCTCACCGTCATCATTTTTTTTTCAACAAACGATTAAACATTTTACTTTAAAGAGTTAACGATCTGAAAGGAACATTTATAATAACACATATGCAACGTGTTATACACTTATTTATTTTAAAATCTATAAGTATTATTCTTTACATTTTTGAAAGTAAATGTAATTAGGGTATAATTATTATTATTCTGTGATGAATACTTGTTTATTTTTTTAGAAACGATATTTTCTTAAACTTCTTATGACAAGTATCTTTTAAAATCTGTATTATAAATGATTATCTTATTTAATATATAATAAATAAATAATTAAGTATGTATAAACTGATTAAAATATTTTGTTTAGCTATATTTATTCGTAAATATTGCAGTCATGCAGCATGCAACCTCATATGTCAAAAATGCTATCTGTTGGCATTGTAGTAAATATGTTACATTATTCATTAGACTAGTAAGAGTAGACTAATAAGCTAGTAAGAGTTTATTTTTAAGTCTGGTATTATTTCCATACGAACCTTCAATATGTTTTATATTAATTGTGCAAGTCATATAAAAGGGTAATTTTTTCCTGAGTAGCTTCATATACATAGTTGAAAAATTATTTTTGAAAAGGCAATCAAAGTAATAATAAAAATAAAATCCCCAAAACCTTGAAGAATTTAATTTAATTTAATAATTTATTTAGACTAGGTTTTGAAGCTCTACCTCTTATTCATGTGCACAGAGTAATAATAAGGAATAGAATGTTGGTAATAAAAGTTCTGTAGATTATGAAATCATGTAATTAGCGAGATTAAAATAATTGATAAAGAATAAATAAATATAGGTTAGAAAATGATATAGTAACAATGTAGACGTTAATACATTAATATTAATCTTTATTATACTGTGCCCATTAATATTAATCTGTAGTATACTGTGCCCATTAATATTATACCTATTTAGTATTTAAAAACACACATGCACATAATATAAGTATATTGAAATATGTACTTCTTCTATTGAATATAAGTTAATTGTACCATTACTATGAATAAAAAGTTAACAATTTGAGTTTAACTAAAAATATATATATCAAAATTTACCTATAATAATATTGATATTTTCTCATACAGTGTTATAGCACTTGTTTAAATTGATATTTTGTTTACATTATAAAATGTTTTTATATAATTCCTTTTATAATCCGCTGGTAGATATTTGAGTTCTTCCGTTTAATAATAAACAGTCAACTGTTTAGTGTTATAGACCTATATATTCATATATTTATTATTATTATTATATATTTACTTCCTTATATAATATTTGTTTTCTCTTATGTAATGAAAATATTTTCTTGTTGCTTTGTTGTAATTTGCTGTTTTATTCTCTTTATTAGCCCGAAGTAGAAGTACCAGTTGTTTCAAAAGTCGTATCTCTCAGCAAGGAGGTGATTTGAGTTCTATTTAATTTAATTTAATTTACATATATGTGCTATAATATAGATACAGTAAATTATCTATAGTGTTTACCAAATGGTCAATAATAAAAGGGTTTGGAAGCAAACAGAAATAAATAATATGATTATCATCTGACTTTAATAAATATTATTTTGACTGAAGCTTTGTACTGAACAAGTGAACATATTTAATTTCTATATTTTTAAATTTTATTGAAATATATGAATTGAATCTAGTAAATACAATACGATCATTATACTGAAAAGTGTAAGAACTATTTTTAATACCTACAATAATTATTTACATAATAAATTGGATAAGTGATATTTTACATAATTCAACCGTTTAATCGGGAGTAAAATCTACTAAAACATAAATTATACTTTCTGTGTACAATTTTTACTTGCAAATTGTCTACTCGTATCCTAATTATCGTACAAAAAAGATTTATATAGAGCAAGCGATTTACACAATATTAACAATTGGTAGGATGAGTTATAATAAAAATTAAGGCAGAAGGCTATAGTGTATATATATATATTATATATGTGTGCTATTAAAGAATGTTTAAGCTATATAAAAATTTATATGGCCGTGCATTAGTTACAATCATATGTAAATGCTAATAGGATATAGTATAGACTAAAGATTAAGGATTAAATACATAAATTTTATATTATTTAGAGTAAACAAATTATTTAAGACATTATTATCATCCAATGATATTATTTAAAATATAAAATTGTTTTATTTTTATTTGCATAGCTGCTTATATTTTAATATTCGTATTTAGCTTTTATATGCTGAAATAGCTACATATATGATAGGACTTACATACATTACCTTGTAACTTGCTTGAAACCATAGAGTAATTATTTAACATAATATGTTAAATAACATAAATATGTTAATAATATTATTATTACACATATAAACATATCAATACTCTATTCTTAAACTTTAATTTAGTAAATTACCTCATTCAATAATTTATTATTTTATACTGTGTATTCTATGTATGTCTTTCCTTGTATGATTCATATAAGACTTGAAAATTTCTAAATAAATACACACCACAGCTGAAGTATTATTATTTTTAATTGATTATTACCATATTATCAAAAGTAGCCCACTTCAGCTATTGTCAAGTTTCAATAAGCATATTATAAATTAAAACCTACAGTTGATTACTTGCTTAAGTCGATGTTTCAGACAAATTGAGGCTTTTGATAGATTTATAATCATTATATTCCAAACCCTTTTGTTTATGTATCTGGATATAAACAGACTGAACGTTAACTATAAACATTTCATTGTATGCATATAATATATATATATATGTTATACCATTAAAAAAGTTGCACAATGTATAGGTATTTTCTACACTTTTAAACAATTCCAAACTAAGAAGTATATAAGCTCTCCAATCTTATAATTTCTGTCTCTAATTTCCAATTTACTCTTTTAGCCTACAAAAAGTATACCGACACCATCGGTTCGTACTGGTAACTCAGGTGGGATTCCCAGTTTGCCAGAGATTCCCTTCGAGCAGAGTGCCACAGGATTCCTCAACTTTGTTGAAAGGGCACCGTCATTATTTCACGGTAATCTATATGACTATATATATTTATTCAAGGATATCGTTTACCTAGTCTTAGTTTTGCATAAGTATAAAATACCATTATATATTATGTGAACCTGAATATATTTACCCCTATACTTATGAGCTGCAGGAAATCTATAATGTTTAGGTATTTGAAATGCTCATAAGTGCAAATAGTTAATCTATGAGTCTGGGTGAGTTGTTGAATCAATTATATGAATGATAAAATTTAATAGTAACCACTTCATATTTTATGTAAACTGTTTGCAGTTTATGATATTTCTAATATATTATAATATTATGTAAATGTCTTTAAATTAGGCCAAAAAATTATTATAAATAGGCACTAATTAAAAATACCATGTATTGCATTTCATTGATAGCTATAAAATATCATAAAAACACTATTTACTCTTACAGTATAGTATTAAACTGTAAATAACTAAAACATGAAAATATATTATATGCCATGAATAAATATGTATAAGACGAAAGTACATAACATGTTGTTAATATTTTAATGTTATATAGCTACTTAAAAATATGGTTTCAAATAATTAAATTCTGATTATGATATTTATTAATGTTTACAGCAAATTAGAAACCCGTTGTAGTTTAAAATCTGAAGCAATTTATTAAATAAAATTATTTATTAAATATCTTTTGAAATCGATATTTGAATATAGTTTTGGACCATTGTTTATATATTTAAATTGATGTATTGAAAACAATGAAAAAAAAACAATTTAAAGTGAACATTATTTATTTGAAACCGTATTCTATTGACACAAAATGCAGTTGTTTCGTTTTTGTACTTTCCTTTACTTCTAAAAAAACACTGAAAATTTATTAGAAAATCGTGTTAGAAACCTTGCCGTATTATGTTGACATTCAACATTATGTATTACCACTATATATTACTACTATGAAATATCCTCGATGCTTTAAAATCTAAAAAAAAAAAAAAATAGACAGCTGTTACCTGACTAGCGTTATCTCTAATTATAAATACAGGGGGG
>JAYRBW010042148.1:0-11616 GCA_036023295.1 Invenusta paracnida
GTATATTTATAAAAAATTGTGTATATATGATGGAATTTGTGTATATTTGTGTATATTTTTACCCAAATTTCCAAATTCGTGTATATTTGTGTATATACACAAAATTCGTGTATGGGTGGCCACCCTGTTGGATACTAGTGTCAACAAGTTATTAAGGCTTCATTCGAGTTGACAAATTTACTAAATAGTGCGATTTTTAGAGATAAAATTATTATCGGGTAAAAATTAATGCTTACTTACGTAACATAATAATATCATTGAAATTGTTAATATGATAAAAACAAGGTTATTTAAAATCCACGTAAACGACAAATGCATAATTTTAGAAGCAAAAATTGCCAGTTCAGTAAGTGCAAATCTCCAACCACTACGCTTCTAAAGTTGTTCTCTATAGCACTATAGCTGTGTGATACAAACTTTAAGTAATACAAAAAAGATAACTCATAAGTCCGCAAATATTTTAAAATCAAATAGGCTGTCATAATTTATCTGATAACACACGTTCCTCCAAATTTACCACACATACTCTTAAGGTTATGTTTGACTGACAACAACGATTTTGATCTAAAAATAAAATAAGTCAAATTCACACAAAAATCCCTCTCCCCTACTTCAGATTACAATATTATGTACGGCACTTCGATTATTTTTAACTTTCTATTTAGCACGTTGTTAAGTTTCGTTTATTGTTTCAATTTGTTTATCAATAATTGAAGCTATATATAATTATTATAATAGTTATGTGTAACAAAGAAATATGTTCATTTCAGAAACAGTCAATTCTTTTTATCAATGACGACATTGTTGATCTTAATTAAACATCAATTTAGTTTTCACGTAACTATTAAACAGAAATATATATGTCATATTCCCAATTTCAAAATAGCTATTCTGCAATGTAAATTAATTGCAAAAATATTTATATCAAAATAACCTCTTAATTGTTTAACTAACATCCCTCCCTCCACTGCAGTTACCTTCTCCTAAGGATCGAGAAGAAACGATGGAATGTGAGGTCATTGAGCTTGTACTTCTGCGTTGGCGAAGGATCGGGAATGATACAGAGGAACATACAGGCGATCAGGCTGGCGACGAAGGGCCGGGATAATTCCACCGTGCAGTCTAGTCGGTGTAATAGGGGTAGGCAGAGAAACAGAGATATTAACGAAATGTGAATCTCAATTAGTTACACATGTCAGAAAGAAATAAAGAGTTAATGTGACCACAACACCTCAAATGGTGTAATATATTGACAAATGGGTGGCTATAATTGACTGTCCATTATATGTGTCAAGAAATTCCTTTGGTTAAAATTCTCGTGGATCGAAGAATGCATTCTTGTGGTTACTTAGTATACAACGTTTATCTATCCCGCCTTTGAAATCCTTGAACTGATATTAAATAGAACCCTTCAGCAATTTCATTAATAATGCAAACTATTTAGCCTAGGCAAGGTTTAGAGATTACTGGATGATTCACAGTGCATAAGAAGAACGAACATCATCATATTCACTGTGAATAATACTGAATAGAGTAGTTACACTTCGTGTAGTATACTTACAAAAATAGTTTACATGGAGAATATTATATAGATCAATTTCGAATATCAAACAAAAGTCGCAAGTTCTAATATTTAGAATAAAAAGCACCTAATACAAAAAAATAAGGTTAAAACTAATATGTATTAACGGTTAGTTGTCGTTCCAAACAGATACTAAGTAAAGGACGTTGCAGGTCTGGCCAGACCAGTATTGAAAACATGATATTCTTCAATGAAAAAATGTTTATTATGGTCTATAATTTGAAATAAGTCAATTAATATTGGTATTACACCATATAATAATGCTTGATAATGTTATGTACAATTAAATCAAACATATTGTTATCAGTTATTTATATATAAAAATATATGACATACATATATGTACATACACCATGAAAATATACATAGTATAGCGTAATGAAATAATAAAACGAGTTCAGTGGGTCTGTACCTACTGTTAAACACAAAAATTACATTGCATTGTTGCAATCTGCACACAAGTGTTTTGGTATGGCATATTATAGGCAGATGTTCTTTGAGCACTCAGAACAGGAGAATCACGTTTGGCATTCTTTGTGTCCCTGTTCCAAGCACACAGCACAGCAGTGGCGTTGTTGGGCTGAACGACGAGATCTGGAGAATAGGCACCAACTAGTCTCATGGCCCCCACGATTTTTTTATTCTTAATCGTTAACGGACAAGGGGTATAGCGTAAGCTCATAGCCAAGATTTATATTGAAAGAGCAGAGCTTCCCGTCTTGGTCCATAAATTTATAGACACAACTTATGGCCCTGTCAATAATGGCCATGTAAATAGCGCATGGCCATGTCAATAATGGCCATGTAAATAGCGTATGGCCATCGGCGGCACTTCTTTGGCTGCGGAAGGCCCGGATTAATTTGTCAAGGGTGTCGACTCCAGACTTTGTCAGATTGTAACATTGTACAATCTCCGGTTTTTCATTGTCCACATGGACACCGGAAACATGTTTGGTTGATACTAAAAGACCGGACTGCTCTTTTTCTCCCAAAATGAGCACAAGATCGTTTCTCTAAATTTGTAGTGCACCGTTTCCCCTTTTCTCCTTCCTTGTACTGCCAAGCGGTCACAAAGGCTATCGACGTAAAATAATTATCTACTGTAATGTTTCTCTCAACATTGAGGTACGGTCTCACCAAGTGCATCACCAGAGTTTCACTAAGTGGTGAATTTCTCTCAGAAACAGGCAGGGTTTATTTCCCAAAACATACAAGACAGCGGAGAGGAAAACTGCTTTCTGTGTCTGTAATCCAAAAAATCTTTATCCCAAATTTGCCTGGTTTACTTGGGATATACTGTTGAAATCTTACTCTGTCGTGGAATTCTACTAATTGCTCATCCACGCATAATATTGAAAACATTTACATCTCGGACAGGTGCTAGGCAGTCATTTGGATCTCTCCGTGTCTTGTAAAATCGTAGCATTTGTTTGATTTGTTTGAAACGATTGGATATAAGCCACTGCACTACTCTGTACAGGTCTGGTCAGACCCGGAACGTTTTTTACCTAGTATCAACTCGGATCTCAGAATTTATCACTGATCAAAGTACCTATTAAAAGTAGAAAAGTCATGGAATATCAAAGTCATATCTTTTTTAGTTTTTTAACAATCGCCTACTAAACATACTCCGGGTCTCTCTAGACACGGACACGATAAGATGTATTATTGCATTTAAATAGCAATAAAACGTGAAAATATGCTTAACTATTGTACGGCGTTTTACAAAATAATTTCTGCTTCATTTAACCATGTTGAATGAATTTAACAACAGATGATGCCGAAACATGATTGTACTTTCTTATCTTTGGGAAAATCTAGTATAAACCTAAATAATGTAATTTTAGTGAAGTACTGCTTTTAAATACTAACAGCAGTCTAAATTACCATCAAGACTTGAAAATAAAACTTTGGAAAATTGGGAAAACTAAACTCCAATGATAAGTCATTAAGTTTTCTACACGACATTTGAAAAATATACTGATTCCCTCACCATGGAAACCACGGAGGTACTGCAGTGGCCGAGTCGGTTTTACCCGCTCGATATCCAGCGCCTTGTCCACCAAATAGGGCAGCGTTGCCTGGAGCCACCGCGTCCTCTCCTCATCCGTAGCGGTGTCATCGATAAAGGCTGCAAGCTCAACGAAAGTGGATCGCTTTACCGGGCGATGCTCATCCCAGACAATAACAGGCCCCACCTCGGCATCGCCTTGGCAACCAGCAACGCCACCAAGTTGAAATATTCGGTGAACAAAATCAAGGCGGCGTACCAGGCCCATACCAGACTGAGCGGGATTGTCACGTAGCCAAATGAGGACGGATCTGATCTGTGGCCAATGATCCAGATCACATGGTAGTGGAACTGCGTTCTCCAAACTGCCATTGCCTTTTGTACCCCCCGCATTGTCGTCTCTTGTTTTAGTAGGGGTCTGGGTAGCTTGGGCCATTGCAGCAGCGCCAGACCTGCCTACTATAAAGTATTTTACGGGGGTGGCTTATGATGTACAGCACCGGTTTTGTTGATAGTTGGCGTTGTTGTGGTGAGATTTCTGTCTCAATTGCTGTAGCCTCACAGTGATCGGGCATTTAGCTTGTAAATGTTCAAGGGCTAAAATAAAGGAAACGAAAGAGATAACAGCAATGCAGCATCTCAGCTGACTTGGAAATAAATATAGAAAATAATTAATTTTTTTTATTCAATATAAAAATAATCAATAAACAACATATTATTAAATATGGATTAAAAAAAGCGGCAAAAATAATTTAGATCGAGAATACATTATTGAGTAAAGTACAAATGAACGAGAGTTAACATCAAATTTGTAAATATTAACAACGAGTATCCAAAATAGCGAAATAAACATTAAATAGTTACAATGGGATCAATATAAATAAATAAAACTAATGACTATGTTAAAATTATAAAATACAAGATAACATAAATTCAAGTATATTGGAAAATATGTCACGAATCTCAAATTATGCTAAAAAAACAAAAACTTTTAAATAAAGCTTATATGCATATAGCTTCTATGTTTACATTACGTAGAAATGTTTTAGGATATGTATATATAGTAATATGATACGCATTCTTTTAGTAAAAGTACATAGGGTGTGACCTAAATATCTAGTTAGTTTTTCTTTATCAAAAATCAAAAATCAAAATTTGCAAATGTCTTAATTTAATTAAACTAACTATACGGATAGAAAGTTAAGTTATAATAGGAATTAAAATCATATACTCGTATAAAATATCACAGAAAATAATATAGAAAGTTATCAAACAAGTTCAACTAAAGTATCTAAAGTATCGTATACTATACAATAAAAAGGAAAGAAACTGTTTAGTGTTGTGTCTATTGAATGATTATAACAATAAATAATACATAATAAATATACAGAGTCAAATGGAATGTGTTGAAAACACTAAATACGTTTAAAAGTTAGCTAGATAAGATCCGACACATTGACTTGAGACAATTGAATTTACAAATAAATGTTACCAAATTAATTAATTTTCCTAAATATGTACACGAATAATACTTCATTCACGGCTATTAAAACTTAGTATGTATATAAATTTCTAGTAAATATTCACATCTAATTTTATTGAGGAAGTGACAATTGTAAATATGTATTATGCAAAAAAAGTCAAAATATGGTGACCGACGCCATTGAGACTAAGATTCTTCAGCTTCTGAGAGATTTTTCAACAGAAAGTAGAGATCAGCAAAGAAAACCACAAATGATATACTAAAGCCGGAAATTAGTTGAATGTGGAAAGTGTTCAAACCCTCAGGAACAATGAGTTCGACCCCCTTATAGCCGGCGAAGAAGGAGCAACCAACAACCACCACAAAGTTCAGAAACATGAGCAGATATCGATTGACCTGCTTAATCTCGGCTCCCCAGTTAAGATTGGCACTATTGTTGTTGGCCAAAGATCTACTTTGACCGCCAATAGTGGACATACCACTTGCGATGTTATTGGTCATTCGATTGTACTCCTCAGTGGCAAAACGCGCCTTCAAGTTCTGAATTCGTTGTTCTAGAACGGGATCTCGCACAGGTGGCTCAACATGGGGTAGGCTTATCTCTGAGGAAATCAATAACTGCCACAATCTTGGGGGTGTTTGGCTGGTGTCCTCGAGAGCAGCACTATGCACTTTTCTCAGAAGTTCATAAGACACGAAAGGACTTTCCAGTTCTCCCTTGATACAGTCTTTAAGTTCAGAGGGGAAAATTGTGCTGTCCTGGCAAGATGAAAAAAGTTTTTGGATTGGTTTGGTAAATTTTAAATCAATTTTTGGGAGAGCTGCTATCATATCAATATTCATCTTAGATAATCTGCAAACAAAAATATGTTAAATATTAATTTAGAATAACAAAATTAAATTGTAAATAATCTTTCATCATTGTAAAATTATAAAAAGGAAAGCTAAATTAGTAGGATATGCTAAATACTAAACAGCAAACACAATTAGTAGTCAAATAATAATATGGGAATATTTCAACATTTCAGCAAGGCTGATTAATAGAAAGACTTTTCTTAAAATTCAATGTTTATTTGAATTCTTTCTTTGGTCAATGTATTTGTTTGCAATTTCTCCAGCAGACTTAGTATTTTTTTTCTCCATTTGAAATTCCATTATACTTGATAATATTTAAATATCTTTCTCTTACAACTATACAATACCTTGCAAGCATATTTTATATTAAACTTCACACCAGAAGTAAACAGATTAATACTGATAAGAAATTCCATAAAAAAATCATCAGCATGGTTTTGGACTAACTTTTGATTCACAATGTACAAAATAATTGTTGAAGTACACTGTCAATAGTTTTGTGTCATACTATTTGAGTAAAACAGAATAACTACTAAAATACATATATTCAAAAATAATATCATATGAAGTTTTTAATAATACAAATGCCTAATCTATGTTAAAATCATTATATCTTTATAAACCATTTAAAAATCTTAATATTAATTATATAAAAAACGTTATTTAATATTGAAATTTACTATATTGAGTAAAAACATAAATTGTGTTATACCATTTTTATTATTTAATATTTTTTAATGTAAGCTAAAACAAACATAATAATACAGGAAGCAAAAGTCATACATGTATCACTCAATTATAGTTGATATATTGATCAAATTAAAATTGATATACTAAGACTTAAAATATATGGCAAAGTTAGTTTTCATATGACATTCCTTGGCTCTTAATTCCAGATACCATACTTCACAGATCACAAAATGCAAGCCTAGCATGTGGTTATATATATTCAATCAATATTCTTCTATTCAGCCAAAGGCCAGAAAAAACTAGAACTGTTGTCTGCCTTATCGAGTATTGTATTTAAATTGTGTATATGAATAGCTTTGTTTAGTCATTACTTAGGAAAATTTAATAAAAATAGTTATTTATATATGTATATATGTGATGAATGTAAATTGAGTTGTAACATTTTATCATAAAAAGATATATCATTAATTATTACACATTAGAAAGAGCATAAAGAGTTAAATAGTGTTGTCACTAGGATTTATAAAAAGTTACTGTGGGAAAAATATTGCAGAATTATTTAAATGAAGTATATTAACTTTTAATTAGTTTATCTATAGCATAATCAGCAAATCTATGGTAAACAGATATTATATCAATCAGTAAATTAGAATCTTCATTCCAGATCTAATTTTCTTTATTTGCAAAATAATTCAATCAAACTTTTTGAGGGCTCTCTTTTGTGCATTTCCAATCAACCAGTTTCCCTATTTGCAGTAGATTTCCCTTTTTTTCCATCAGGTGTAGTATCTCCCTGACTGCAGTAAGTTTATGAAAATGAGCTTCTTCTACCTTTAATGTTGTCTTAGATTTGAAATATTCGAATCTAATCAAATATTTGACTCTTGTCAAATCAAATTTTGAATAGACTTCTTCTTCCTGCTACCTTCTGGTGTTATTGTTTGAAGGCTGCTGAAGCACTATATTCAAGATGGATAAGTTCTTTTGATAAAGTGAAACTAAAATATTAAATGCCGCGTCTGAAATATTAAAAACCTAGAAACATAAACATATAGCATAAATATGTTTAATATTTATTAAATATATTTAAATAAAGCAAGTCACTTTTTAAGTAAGCATGATTTACCTTTATATATAAATTCATCCAAATCAGTGACTGAAGGGTGGCTACTGACTTATGGTTTTGCTTATCATCAAGACTTTGATTCACTATAAGGGAGTTTGCACACTTAACATCTACATTATTATGGAATAATTAATATAATATGGTAATGTCAATTTGCAGAGTAATAATATAAGCTTTGAATTTCAGTAAAATGTAAGTAGTTTTTAAAATTTGTTATAATTCTAGTTTATAATTTTGAAAGTTAATTTGTTAGTATAAAAAGCATGTGAATATAATTATGTAAACAGTTTAATAGAATCTAATCCTTGTTATTAAAATGCTTGATATATGTATTTGTCATCTATATGCACAGTTGGCCAATTTGAAAGTCATGCATTTTTTAATTAATATATATGCTTAGTTGACATATTTATTCATCAACAATACATAGTTTGTAAATATGAAAAAATGTATACTTTAAATATTGTCAATGGTATACAGTTGGCCAATTTAAAATATTTAAGTTTTCAATTAAAATGCAATTAGAAATTAATTTGATTTACTATTGTCCAACAGTATATATGGTTTTCAAATGAAACTATTGGCCATAATATACCATATGCATATTCCATTCATAAGACATAAATGGAATATATTTTATTGATAAATTCATACACTTCCATATTATTTATAAACTATATATTGATCCATTGCAGACATTGCATGTAGTAGATGGCTATCCAATGGCAATCTTTTCTGCAGATGTTTAGCACAATTGAGGTATATGCAGTCAATGCAAGTTTCTTAAAGTCAAGGATGATGATATCAGTAGAGCTACATATGGCAACGATTTCCTTGACTCCAGCTCCTAAAAACAAGTCTTGAAATGAAAGCAGGCATTCCTTACTGTCCAAAATCAAGTGTCTTGATCCTCTTGGGTATCATGTTTGCAAAATACTCTGGCTTACAGAAGAAGGCCCAGAAATACTTCAAAATCTGTAACTGTTTGCCATTCAAAAACATTTAAATTGGAGGTTAATGTGACTGAAACAGAATAATGTATTATTTTAAAAGACTGAAAACATCTACAAGGAAGTGGGAGATCAAACTAGTCCTCTTCTGGTAGACAATCAACTTATCTGAATTCTCTTCTTTCTGGCTTTCCCATTGACAGTTTATCTTCTTCTGACCTAATTACATCCAAATTGTCTTAAAACAAATCATTCCACTGGAAGACACATCATGGTCTTCCAGTATTTGTGAAATTACATCTCTGTACAACACTTTTTCATCTTTCTCAAGGCAAAAAAATGCATCAGCCATGGGAATATTTTTCAAACATGCATCATAACATAAGAGCCAATGATGTGTGAGGTAGCACTCTGGTATTGTGAATTTAATTACAAGTATTGAAATAAATCTCCTTTGGATATTGTCCAAGGTCAGGTGACCACTTTACATCATTGTGTAAGTCTGACTGGAGATACTCAACCGATTTTCTGAATGGTTTACAAAATTGTTTACAGGCATTATGTAGATGGTGGCATGAATTGCCAAATTAACATCCAGCATTTGAGTTGCCATTTGCAATCGAATTCTTATCTCAACACCTGTTTTACTGCCCCTCATCACAGAATGATGAATCTATCAAAATGGATACTAGATTAACCCAAGATATGTTAAGGTCCTCAAACAGATGGCACAGTTTCGTAAAGAAATTGCTAGCATCTACTTTCACAACCTCCATTGACTTTAAATGTTTGATGACAAATGAGTTTTGCTGAGCCAAATAGAAGCTAACTAATATTTAATTTCAATAAATCATTACCTATTACCTAAATAACGTAAACAAAAACAATTGAAAAATAACTGCCAACAAACAATACATAACTTTTGATCTATCATAAACTCACTAACTTTGAATTATTTATTATCAATTTAATTTAAATATCCATGCTAATTTTGAACCCTGTGGTAGATGTCAAATAACACATTTGTTTACTTATTTTTCATAATTTTTAAATTTCTGCCAATCAGAGTGTAGGGAGGGGGGGTTGAGGTGTCAATTTTTAGATGATTTATGGAAATGATGGTTTTAGATCAAAATCCTCAGAAAATGTTATCCCTGAATTAAGGATGGGTATGCACCAGCAATGTTGTTATTTGCATGCTGAAACAATTTGAAACAATTGCCTGTATGAAGTTTCTATTAAAATCCACCTAAATTTTAGACTATTAAAAATATATATTATATACTTTAAAAATATCTGTATTCTATCTTATAAATCTTTGAGATAAAGTTATAATTAATCTCCTTATCTAGTCTAATATTATATTATATATTTTTTGTTTTTTTTATACTAAATATATCTTAGTATTTGAGCATAAAAGTAATTATCAACTTGCTTATTCTACAATATATTGAAATGAAAGTAAGTATACAATAACTTACTTTATTGTTATAAGTAAAAATTATATATAATACTGTTACTATACATATTACACTGTATTCTTATTGAAAAATATATTTTGATATTCAGCTGTAGTATTTATGATATATATTTCCCATTGATATTAATATACAGCATAAAATGTATATATATAAAAGTTTAGTGTACTAGTTAGTAGTACATATACTCACACTGAAATGTATAGTTTGATATATCCCTAAACATTTATAAATAATAATAAATAAGTATTTATGGACAAATTATCTTATTATTTTACTTCTAGTTTTATTATTATGTCAAGAAAATAAGAATTTGTACATATGATAAAGTTATAGATAGTACATAAAGCTAATTTGTGGTCAATTTTGTGGACAATTAAAAATTGTCCAACTTATTTGTGTATGACACTGCTTTTTTATAAAAATATGATAATCTGTTATAATATTATAGTAATCAGTTAGGTATACAATAAAATTGTATGATATTTTAAAGTCTATAGAATAATCAAACATATAGTCTACATACTATTACTAGACTGAGTGTACTATACTAAGGTGTGAAGCCAGAAATTTTTATAAGGGGATACATTAATTTTGAGATGAGTGCATAAACATATACCTTGAAGATATTTAGAAAAAATGCATAAATTTGTATTTTACATACAGTATTTAAGTACAAAAAAATTATCCAGAAGTTATTTAATTATCCGAACTGTTGTCTGATAAATATACTATAATTTATAAATTGCAAATTACAAATTTTAAGCCACCCAAATGTCTAGAACATACATACCATGGTTCTTTTTTATTATTTACCTGACAATTTTTTTCAAATACATTTTATAAGTTTTTCTAAATATATATTAATAATTTATATATAACTTATGGTTCTAGGTGACTGATTTCATATGTAAAAAATAACTGGAGACCTCCTACTCATGGTCTCTACTTTTATAATATGAAATATAGGGTTACTGGATTTAAAAAAAGTGTCAGTTAAATAACAAAAAAGAATACATATTATAATTTATAAAGAGGACTAATAGTAATAGAGGTCATACAGGACACAATTTTATTTCTATAGTATGAGGGGTGCCATTTTTACTTTTTAATTCCTCTTTATTTGAATGGGGTATATACCCTTTATATATACCCTATCTACATGCCTGATACTAAGGAATAGAGGTTATTATCTCTCTTGTCCAATAATCTCATAACATAGTCATGATTTATCTTGTCCATGGTTCATAAATAATTAATGTGTCCAGATTTTGTTTATATATATTGTATTATTATAAAATATATATCTAAACCTATGGCAGTAGGTTGTTAGCTCCTGCAGCTCATGCAAGCAACCTACATATAGAAGGTATATTAGAATACCACAAGAACGGTCATTTTTTAAACCACTACCATTTAAAAACTAATTTATATTTTGAAA